>JAQGCF010000379.1:0-10654 GCA_034699405.1 Hermanniella punctulata | reverse complement strand
GATTGTTTGATGAAAAACAAGTACATCTATCAATATTATAGAGTTAACTTGTTTTTTATGCTAACACAATGCTGTAGGCTTAGGATTTCCTGGATATATCCAGGGTTTTAAAATAGAATTTATAATTTATGAACTTTTAATTTGTAACCTTAGTTATTATTTGAGATGAATAGGTACAAATACATTAATACGTTCCATAGAAGTGTCTCCGGAGACACCAAAGCTGTAGATTAAATGAATTGAGCAATTTAGTTTTAAATCCTAAAAAACAGTTAAACCAGTATTATGGAAAACTCAATAATAAAAACCAATGACATTTTAAAATTTTATTGGTATTACTAAACTCTATGCATATTTTGAGCGTTTAAAGCAATATTGTTTCGAAATAATTTTCTATAAATTCCGTTATCATAAGATATTATATATTAAGAAAATTTTTGGCCAATTTGCTTCACAATACTCAATAAAAAAAATATATCATCGCAAACATTAAAATTTTTTGCTAAATTAATAATATAAAAAATCTCTTTTAATAATATTGTGTTTTTATTAGAATAGAATTTTTATATTGAATACAATTTCAATATTTAACGTAATATTAGCGCTTATCTTATAGGGCTGTAAATATTTTATATATAGTATATAAGTATAAGTTGTTCTCACTTTGCATAAGTAATGTTATTATTATATAGTAAATCAATTTGGCTCAACAGTTGTTTGATCTTCTGTTGATTTTTATTAGAATATTTTAGTATTATAGCACTAGAGTAAACCTACCATTGATTTAGAATCTAAGACTAGTTTATGAGTTTTTATCACTCCATTTATCAAAATCTACAAATAAGTATATGAATTATAATGGGATAAATAGATTTTACAAATGAGCTTTTGAAAATAGCATAAATTACCGGTACATAAGATTTAAATGTTTATTTGTATTTATAGATACAGTAGTTTTAATTATATATTTTGTATTTTCCTTTTTTATGATGTCGTTCATAGAGTAATTGTTTTCTGACTCTTTGATTCTTTAATAAAATTTTATTCATTTTATGTCATTTAATAAATTTTCTTTTATAAATCAACAATTCATTTACACTACTGTAACAGTGAAAGTACAGTTACTGTAGTTACTACTGTAGTATAAGCAGTAAAATCTTTTGAAATGAACTCCAATGTGATAAACAATATTTTAATAAATGTAATAATTTTTATTTTATTAAAATAATGTTTTATGTTTAGCTAAATGGAAACGACCGAAAAAAATTTCAAAAGCAGCGGAAACTCATAAGTTTCAAAAAATGAAAACAACTAACTATGGGCGCTGCAAGATTTGCGACACCTACGTATATTTCTGGGGATTTCATTGCACAGAGGTTTGCTATTCTATTAATACATTAAAAATTAATGAAATTCTAGGAAATTCTAGGATTCTCTATCGATATTGTTTGTACAGTATTTATTAAATCATGTAATTAATTATAATTTTAAAATTACATTAAAAATACTTTTAAAAGATTGGTACAGATATTACTGTATAATAAAACACACAAATTCACTATAAATCCACGAATTCAAGTAATTTCTTGACAAATCATTAAACCAATTGATATAAACTTATGAGGAATAGCGTTATATTACACAAAACAAAATTTGATGTGAAATTGCATTTTTTGTGTTTAATTTAAATTATTTTTTGAATTAAAAGTTTAATAATTTAATTTAATATGACATCTATAATTTTGGAGTACAGGCCATTTTTTAATACCCGGTATTGTATTTAAAATATCATGAACCACATTATGAGAATTAGTCAATAATTAGAATATTTTGATACTATACTATTAAATATTTTTCCTACCTACTACCCATCAATTCTTAACTATATTTATTTCACTAAATTACAAATATTAATTAGCATAATAGGCAATAAAAAGCATATAGAAATCTATTACACTTTATTTTTGTTAATTATTGAACCCTTATATCTGAAATAATTGTTATATAGGCATTATCTACCAGATTTTATTAATTAAATCTTTATATTAAACAATAACAGTGTAAAATTCAGTTAACTCTTTTCAATTAAAATTTAATAATTATGTAAAGTCTGTTTAGAAAATTATAATTAGAATTTTAAGTGAATATTAATTAACTAATAGAACTATTAAGAGTAAAATAATATACTGTATTACGAATTGTTGTAAAAAGCTTCAGTTTATAGTAAAATTTAATTTTCAAAATTTATAATGCAAACACTGAGTCAACGGACTTTGGAGATTATTTTATATAAAAATTGCAAACATAGGGTTAACAATAGAATAATGAATAAATTAGTTTATATTAATTTACTATCCATTATAACCGTTTAGAGTCAATATTAGAATAATTAACATTTTATTTGAAATAACATTTATAAAAGAATTCAAATTTTAAAATTATTATAACCAAAAAAATTAAATTCTATTATAATAATAATTTCACTCTTTAAAAAAATTATTATAATTTTATAGAATTCATTCAATCATTTTGCTGAAAAAAATAAAATAAAATATTTTTTGCTTAAATATGAATGCACTGCAAAGTTAGAACAAATTTTATTAAATTATGTAAATACACAAGCATTCTAAAATAATATGTTTAATCAGGGTAGCCAGAGATATTTTTGAACTATCCTAAATTCCACGATCAATTAAATGCAAAAAGTTTTAGTAACGCTTGTACTTTAATAACGCATCTAATCCGGAAATCAATAGCCTGTGTAATAATGTAGAAGTAATAGAGAAATATTAACTTTTACGTTAAAAATTACACAATATTTTTAAGGACCAATTAAGCAGAAAAATCTTTTCCCAATACGAATTGCCTCCTCCAGCATAAGTGACTCCAGCCAGAGGTATATTGGTTGCTTCTGGAGCTTTGAGTTCGCCCACTTCGTAATTGTTTTTCTTGTATATTCCGGGCTCTCATTATGTTTTAAATTTATACCAAAAGATTGTTCACAATATAAAGGATATGATTATGACGTAAAGAGATTATGACGTATTTACCAGTACAAACACAGATAAGAAGCAGAAGAATTAAATTTATTCTTAATTCAGAACCTATTAATTTAGAAATCAATTCAATAATTATTTCTCTAAAAACATTAAACACAAATAGAATAAATGGGAATAAAATCCAAATACCTGTTTATCAGTACTTTGATGACTGTTTAAAATCTCAAAATATATTAGATGTGATATATTACCAAATTTTTACTACCTGCTTTGCTAGGATTCACAGTAATTATGTACAGTATATACTGCAGCATATATTGTGTATTGTGTATAAACTTTTGACTTTTAAAAATTCTCTCATGTTTTGCAAACTCAAAATCTCTAATTTCAATAAAAAGTGTCTCACATTAAATCTCTTAACTTTTGCTTCTTTTGATTCTTAATCTTATTCTTATATAAATTCTTAAATTATTTTTAATAATTTTAAAATTTAATATTTAGTGCGAATTAATTAGCCATAAAAAGTGTCTTAAAAAGATGACAATCATGTGCGCTAAGTCTCCACTTCCACCTAAATCTAATATAATAAATCTTGAATTGTCGACAATCGGAGATGAGGTACCGATTCTAGTAGTAAAATGCGTGCAAGAGATTGAACGCCGAAGTTCTCTTAGACCTGGAATATACCGAATGACAGGCGTTAGCTCAAGAGTACAAAAAATTTTAAAGAGTTTTGAAAGCGGACCACATCTTATTGATGTAAGTGATGTGAGTCCTAATGATTTGACTTCAGTCCTAAAAGTTTTTCTCCGAGAGGTAAACATATAATGATTGCATTTAATTAATTAATGACTCATTCAAATCAAATTATAGCTCAAATACCCATTAATCACGAATGACGTCTACAAAGAATTCATAGACATTGGACGTGTTTATCGACACAACTCCGACATTACAAACAGTAAAGAATTAGTTTCTGCACTAAAAGAAGTGACTAATAAACTGCACAGAACTCACAGATCAACCCTTTCTTATTTGGTTCATCACTTGAAAAGAATCACTAATTTTCACGAACAAAACAATATGACTGCAAACAGTCTGGGAATTATATTTGCACCCACCATATTTAGGCCCAGGTATGCAATGTCTATTCTATCTTAATTCTTGTCTCAGCCTTAAAACGATGAGTGAATTAAAAATTTATTTTTACTATTTATTATTCATAATGTACTCCAATAGTAAGGCTCTAATGATCTCTTAGTCGGAGAACATAATTGATGTTAATTTTGCGTTAAATACATTGCAGTAAAACACATTAATTAGACCAAAATGTCTACATATTTACAAATTATAGAGTAATTGTTTAGCGATAATAGAAATAAATTAATTTTTAACTAATTTTTATTACAAATGAATATTTAATAAATAAAATAATGAATATAACTTAGAATTGAGTTACATGAATAGCCTCGCATACCAATGCCTATTCAAATTTAAAATAGTGTATTTATTTTAAGCTTTTCTATTTAGTTTAAGTGTGTTTTGAAATGTCTTTTTATGATAAATTGAATTTCTTATGTCTAACATCAGCACAAGTGTTCATATTCTCAAAATTAATATTTATATATAATTTGAATATATTAAACGTTTAGAGGATTTTTGGTTTCAAATTTGATAGATTAGAGTTGAGATATTTTTTCATAGCATTTATTTATCTCTTTACAACACAGTATAGTGTTTACTTGTTTTATTGTTTTCACAACCATATAAATCAACACTATTTTATAATTTATTTTTAGATAATGTAATTACTATACTGTTGTAGCAAAGAATTAATTTATTATAGAGAGAACACATTATTTCAAAGATATTGTAATATTGTTTAAAATGTTTAAAAAGTGCAAAACTTAACTCATTAATCAGTTATGCTTTGTTCTTCACTACCCTTTTCCTTCCTTTATAGAAGAGACTGAATCCTTCTGAGAATAGATAAAGATATACTAAATTTACTCCATTATTAAAGCATAGTTACTAAACTAAGTATATGTTTGCCACAATCCTTCAGATTAAAATTGCCATAAGATAAGGGTTAAGACAAAAAATAGTCTTTTTCTCATCGCAAAGATATGTTGAGCTCATTCATGAATGAATTTTTTATGTTTGCATATATTGACAATTGGGAGTTGGATAGTAAGAGAATGCAATCATATCTAAAATTAATGGTTATTCTGTACTATCAACTCTTAAGATTAAACACAAAACTTGAAGCCTTCCAAAATTTGGTGGGTCAGTTTGTATTTGCTTACTAACTACAATACTTGTGTTTTTATTCAATGGGTTATACAATTATTCTCATATCTAAATGTCAGGGATTTTGTGGACTAATGTTTAACCACAGGTAGAAATACAAATAAGCAATTTATAATATACTGTACAATATATATAATATATATCAATAAAATCAATCCTATTATTTGAAAACATCCGAAACAAATATAATATTAATTGTCTATTCTAAGGTCTATTTAGTTTGCAAAGGTAGTTTACCTAAGTAAACTAGTTAAATTTAAAAAAATAAAATTTAACAAATAAAGAATGTCATAATATAGTAGATATCTGTTTCAGGAAATTTTAAACACATTTGTGAATTTAAAACTAATCATTTGTCTCTAATACTGAAAAACCTTGCTTAAACTTGTGCACAGTATTTAACAGTAATTGTGGGGATATAATAAACCGAATATACAAAATACCATTTACTTTGCATTGAAATCATAATGTGGTTTAACGTTAGTTCAAAAAAGTGTCAGTTAGATATGAGAATGATTGTATTGTGCAATATTTGTAATGGTATCTTATTCTATGCACGACATGTTTTGTTTTGTTTTTATATAATATCAATATATCATGTATTCTATAGGGAGACAGCATTTTAAAAATATCGTGCAATATATAGCACAGCATTGATTGGAATTACAGATTCTGTAGTATTTAAGAATATGATTCATAAATTATGATATCTTAAATAATCATTTTTAAAAGCGGTTCCTGCACAGTAGCTTTTTGCACCAATTTTTAATGATTACACAATAATGCATGATTTTAGACCTACTTCAGTTTAATTGTTTTTCTCTAGTGTTAGTGCATTTAAGCTTAGATAGTATTAAAAATGTATTGAACACAATCTATTTGTTGAGAAGCCTTCGTGAGAGCATAGGTTCCGAACATTCGTATATTTATTGAAAGATTTATTATTTATAGAATTGGATGAGAATATGAACAATGTATAACAAGTTTTTGTTATTAACTCTTTCTGAGCTTGTGTTGCACTATACAGAGGTAGAGCTTCTGTATGTAACAAATCTCTTTCTCAAAATAAATTGCGCAAAGTTATAGAAAACAGCTATAGTACAGTACAGTTGGGTAAATGAATTATAGAGATGATAGTCTATAAATTTTTAATTAAAAAAGTATATTTATGTCGTTATTGGTTTCAGCACTTCCGACCCCAAAGCGATAGTAGAGCAGAAAGTTTTTTATAAGTCTTAAATATTCTTAATTAAATTTTATTCCATTATATTTGCATTACAGGGATGCTGTTAATGATCTCTTTACCGAAGTCTTTGAAGCTGGACCTCAAGCAAGAGTTATAGAGCTTATGATTACATATGGAAACGAAATTTTTGGCCATTCATCTCAAACGACATTCAATTTTGTCTAATTTCTTAATGATCTCGAATTAATCATAATTTGTTTGGTTAGTCATATCACTCATTAAATTGTTTAATAAATTTTTAAAACAATTTATAACAAATTTTATACACTTTCAAAGAATCAGATTTAAGATTATCTCTAATATATAAGTAACAGATCTCATGGAAATACCACAATGCCATCAAACGACTGTCGCATTTGATATAAAATATTTATATTATATTAACAAAAATTGACAGAAATATTAACTTAGAATTACTTTCTATAACTGAACACATGATAGGAACAAAACCATAAAACATACCTCATATTGTAATTCAGATTCCAATACCTGCTGTAAAATAAGTGATTTTTCAAAAATATTTTTAAGAAAGTTAACACGAATTAAGTGACAGGAATTGTATCTGTCTGTTGCTCATCAATTTTTTAGCGCTGGCATATTGTGCAATAACTACACATCAGTTTTCTATCCTTTATGAGTTGAAGTTTTATTATTAAATAGTTGTTATCAAACTTAGCCTAGAGTTGAGCTTTAGTTTTAGATTTAGCCATAATCTTATGTTAACTGATTTCTAATTGTATTGATATTTGTATTAATTTAACAATAAATTAATGATTTCATTACATAAATGTCTAATTTTAAACATTTAAATATTATTATTAAATTATTCTAAATGTGTATGGATTTTATCACACAGTAATCGCATTTAAATCAAAATTTTTCTACTACTACTACTACGCTTCGTGAAAGAGAATATATAGTCGATATTTTCCAATCTCTTCCAGAAGCTCAGGTTTTTCCCAGATATTTTATATCGAGGAGATGTTCCCAAATACAAACCTTTGGAAATTCAAATAAGATTTCTGTTGTCGTGTTAAGACCTTGTTTGGCCTAATACCGGATGCAATGTAGAGTGCGGGAATTAGTCTTCCCCTTGGCATTTCGGGCTGAGCCTGACAGCTCCCAGGAGTGGGAGAGAACGATTGCCAGACGCTCGCAGATCCTCCCCAGATCTGGAACAATATTCCATAGATAATTCCTAATATGAATATCAGGGATTTGCAGTCAGTTACCGGATTAAAGCGTTTCCAGGGGACACCACGAGGAGGAAACTGCATTATACCTTTAAAAAATTTCAAAGATTTATACTTGATCTTTAAAATCGTTATAGACATAGTTGGTCTTCGTAATAATTATTCTTTGAACCTATATGTTTGGATAATTGCAGTTAAATTATTGAAAATTCTGTAATTCATAAAATACTCTTCGTATTCAATTGTATCCAACAATTAATGCAAGTTTTGTCGACAATTAAATTATAAATCAGGTAAAAGAGTGTAATGATTTTAACGCAATATTTATTTCGTTAATAATTAGATTAAATGAGATATGCAGTTGAAACAGCGGTCACACAACTTGAAGGATTGTAGTGTGCATTATAAATAGTAAATGAGTTTTTTCGTCAAAAAATTAAACTAAATTAAACACAACGTATTCTATTAAAAGATTATTTTGTTAATTAAATTGTTAAAAGATTATTATATGAACACACGATATGAAAAGATTTTTTGAAATTTTTGTCTAGAATTTACAGGACATTTGCCTTATGCCCAAACAGTTAGGCGACTTGAACTCAACACTTATGAGTATTGAGACAAGTACGTTAACCGCTCAGCTACGTAGGTCTCTTGTTTAGTGTTTTTGATAGAGCAATGTAATATAATATTGTTCCACAATATGTGCAGAGTAATTCCTAATTGTATAGTATTTTTCCATTCACGATATTAGGGCATTCAAAAAATCGCTACTACAGAAAATTGAATAACTCGAAAACATTTGAACTTATTTGAAATCTGTTAAATGCATTTAAAAAATCCATCGAAAAAACGTTGTAAATTATAACTAATTACATGTTCTCTAATCATCAAATCTATTTTAATTTTGTTGCGATAAACGCTATCAAAAATCATTCAAGGTAAGTACTGTACAGTAGTATTTTTATAGTTCTTTATATTACTATAAAAAGTACAGTATAATATGTTACAATCAAACTATAACTTTACAAATTGTATTGATTTTAGAATATAATAAAATTAAATTCATAGACTTAAACCTATTTTTAAATGACAAAAATGAAAAATCTTTAACCTTCTGAGATATTTTTAAATCATATTAAAACGTTTTACTTTTAATGTATTGGGTAATATTTTTTCTTATTGCAAATCTATTCTAATATTTAATCCCTTAAACAATATTAAAATTATTACATTTTAAAAAATTATTTCATTTATCCTTAAAGAGTAAGACTATAATATTTTTATGAAAATATATTAAGTTATATTGAAATTACTATTGATATTTAATAAAGAATAAATATTTTATTAAAATTAATGTTTATTGTGGTTAATCAGATAATACTCATAATACTCTAAAATGATAAAATGTAATACAGATATAATTAAGTTATTAATATAATAATACAAAATAATGCACAAAAAATTTAAGCCCGAAAATGAATTTTATTCCTAACCAAATCCAAATTAAATACATAGTATAGCGCATCTAACTTAGTAATAAAGTGTGCACTAGAGGCCGAACTTGGGCACTGGCCGAAATGGGTTAGGTTCGGGTCAAGCTGTTTCGGGTCCGGGTTGGGTCGCGTTCATGTATTTTTTTTTCGCGTCTGCAAATATTTACATTTCAAATGAATTATTGTTTAAATTATGAATAAGAGTAGTATCAATAATCAAAATATTTCATTTAAAATTTACAATTATCTAAAATCTATTTATATTTGTAATAAGACTATTCATCTCCTTATTCCACCTCCTTTTATAGTCTATATTTTTATTTATTGAAATAAAATTTAATCATTATTTAAAAATATATTTAATTCAAATCCAAATAATGATAAAACAATCGATCAATTTTTGTTTTATCAAAAGATAGACAACACCAGTCGTTTAATTGATAAAAAGACTATAACATCATTATTAAATATAAAAGGCTATAATAACAAATAGATTATTACTTAAAATTACCAAAAAAATTCAATACATTATTTTTATTCGTTTAAATTTTGATCTTATAATAGGGTAAATAATTTGAAATTTATTTTAAAAATAAATATATTGCTAATTTTTTAATTACATTAGCTCTATTTTTTATTTTCGGGTCTTGTCGGGTCCTGTTGGGTTGGATTGGGTCCGGGTTCGACTGTTTCAGGTTTGGGTTGGGTCGGGTTTATTTCGATGGGTCTTGGTTGGGTTCGGGTCCAAAATTTAGTCAAGTTCGGACTCTAGTGTGCACAAAGTCAACACCTAATGGATTAAATATTGCAAATTCAAAACTGTATCAAATAATGGCTGTAATATGTTATGTGAAATATGAACACTTACTTATGTCTCACATTTCTTTAATCCATTAGATATGTGAATAGACATAAATGCAATTTTAACCTATTTATTACTGTAAAAAATTACCCCCTTTATATTCCCCTGATATTTGGAGTCTGGCAATTCCTGGTTAGTATATAACATAAACTATTTGAATCAAAATTTCTCTGGAATTTAAGATAGCTTTAAAAAATAGATTATCTTTATATACGAAATCGTTATAACTTATTAAAAAAATAACTATTTGTTCAAATCTAATCATATTTAAGCTAAAAGTAGAAAATATTAGCCATAAACTAGACATCATTTAGTTTATTACTCTTGAGAGCAACCATAGAATTATACTATAATATTCAAAATTAAATACTGTATATACAGAGTATAATGTCATTCAATTTCAAAAGCTTATAAATATATTTGTATTTCTTCAAATAATATACAGTATAGCACATCATTAAATGTAGCAGAAATACTACAGTGTAAGATCTCAATACAGAGACAGTTTAATATTCTTCAAACAGAATTCAATTATCACTTTTAGTTTG
>JAQGCF010000378.1:0-10657 GCA_034699405.1 Hermanniella punctulata | reverse complement strand
CCGCAAAGTTTCAATGACGACAAATAAGTGAAATGAATGAATGAATTGATTTTAAAAAATTGTTTTTTATTGAAATTTAATAAAACTTTATTCAATGGAATGATTGTTATAATAAGAGCAATGATTATGAATGAAGTGTACATTAATTTAAAATTAAAATTATTGTCAATTATTTAATAAACTAAAAATTGAATTCAATTGAATTAATATTTATATTATATTGTATTTTATGTATACTTTATATATAAAATCATTTTCACCACAAATACAATAATAATATTATTCTTAAAGCGTTTTATCATTTTTAACACCATTTTTAATCTCAGACATGATTAGCAAAACTGTGTTTTATATCAATATTTTATATACTGTACTGAAAATGGCATTCAATCACTTGAATACTTCAATCACTGAATTGAATTAAATATCTCAAACATATTTGTTCGCTATTAAAGACGATATACTCGTTATAATTAAGTTCGTAGAACTCATTTTTGTCAGTATTCCGAACCGATGGTCCGATTGGTACCGAACGACCTGTAAGTAAATGTAATAATTAGAGAAATACTACGTGTTCTCAACGAGAATCAATGGCAAACCTCTCCAATAAACACAACTTTGAGGATCGGGTTTATAGAGTGTGTGAGAAGTCTTCAAACTGTGTTTGTCTTTGTTTAAAATATTAAGTATATTATTGTTTGCACCACTTATTTGGACGTCTTCTGTGTTGCCGAGCGATACCTCACACAAAAACATAAACTTTGTTCCATTAAATTCAGTACCAAATCCTCCGCAATAGTTCTGACTTTTTGTGAACATATCCGCAAAATATATTCCCTAAACAGACAAACAGACAAAACATTAATAATAAAATAAAAACAAAAAACAATAATAAAAATGATTTACTTTTCCAAACAAATGACCAGATATTTGGGCACTTAAGGGAGCCTTTTGTAAACCTCGGGATAAAATACTGAGAACGTTGGCCACATTGGTTCCGTGCCATAGGAGCCAATTGTTGCCGATATTAGTTTTGGTGAACTTGTCTTCCTCTCCATTCCTATTGATTCTATAAATAGATTTAACCATTTGTTTGTTTCCTGTGTTGTGAATGTACTGTAGTATGAGTTGAGACTCTTCTTCATTACGATCTAATTGTTGCAAATGAGAGCCCAGACATCTGTATATATAATCGGCGGGATTTACTTCTTGAGACCTGTATTGAGCGGCGAGTAGTAATTCAAAGGCAAATTCAAAGTGAACTAAATTCGAAATGAGTTCTGTTTTCTCTCTAAGTTCGTTACGGGTAAGCAATGGACTCAACCTCTCGTATTGATAGCCATAAAGTGGTATCAAATGATAGAACTCTTCGCTCAGATCAATGATTTCATGCGTCACTTTAGAGAAGTCGGCGCTGTCTTTGAGTTTAATGCTTTCCTTTTCTTCAACCAATTTCTCGATTTGATCCAAAATATTCTGCGCTTTAGTCAGTGCTTCGCTCTTCAATAGACCGAATGGAGTACAAGTCTCGACACTTCCATAAGACCGAAACGTGTCTTCAGATGAGTGAACAGTAATTAAACTCTTTATTAACCCAAACAAAGACTCGGGTAGTTTTGGATCCACACATTTGATAGCATTTTCCACATCTATTTTGTATTGTTTTTGTTTTTTTCTGATCCTTCGCTTAATATCGACTAATCTATACTTTTTTGGCACTGCGTTAAACTGTTTCACAGTTTCCCAATTATTTCCTGTCTTTGCTTTGAATATCTTTTTGAATTCCTTAATCGCGTCCTCCACTGAAGAGAAGGGAGTTTTTTGGTATTGTCCGATATCACCGATTCTTCCCCAACGTGTAAACAAAAGAATCAAATCTTTTGATTTTTGTTCAATTATTTGCATTTTATAGAAATTATATAAACCATAGACTCCGTACTCGAGATCTACTTTAGTTAAGAGGACATCAAATGGTAAGTCAAGACTTGTGTCCATTACAACCTCTCTATAGAATATAACAAAACAATAGATGAGTAACTTATATAACAAACAATAGGATTGTAATCATACGCGTTATCGATGGCAATGAGTCCGTCGGGTCTCATTTGTGGCTCCTTTTCCTCCATTTCCACAATCTCTGACTCAATCTTTTCTATCATTTTCAGTGAATCCGATTTATAATCGAATTCTTCACTAATGAAATTGGTTTCAATTTTTGCAAATTGTGGTAAAACTGTATTCATCTCAATCTCTACTTTGATATCATTTTCTGAGTTTAATAATTCTTTAAAAGTTTTGATTAAATTATAAGCACTTCTCGAGACAGACATTTGTAGCGGAGTTTCGTTACTATTATTGATTACATCGAATAGTCTGATCTCAGGCTTCGAATTGTTGGTTACGTGGAATAGAAGTCGAAGAATCACATCTGAGTTTAAATACGTGAAGTTAGGCAGCGGTGCCACCAAATGGTGCAAAACAGTCCATCCGTTGCTATCTTTGGCTGTCAGGTCGACATTGTTTGTGTTCTTAAAAGTCAGATTACGTGAACTCCATGGCTTTTGGTCGTCATCGGGTGAATAGGTTCGGTTAAGAAGCAATTTAACCATTTTTATGTCATTCTGTAAGTAAACACAATTAACGTAAATAATAATAGAATAATAATAATAACAATACCAGTCGGACGGAATGCATGAGAGGAGTTCTGCCCAAACTGTCCGCATAATTGACTTCCACTGCGAACGAACCGTTAATTTTCAAATTAAGCAAATATTTAACTAAAGAATATTTGCCACAAATGACTGCAACGATTAGCGGAGAATATTTGATAGAACTAGAGTTCAGCGACGAGGGGTTCGTTGATGTATATCGAACGCCAGGGTATGACGACTCAGAGAACGGGAAGTGCGTTAAAACGTTGAGTTGAGGGTTCAGTTCCAAGAGTTTGATTAACCAAATCTGCATTTCTTCGGGTAATTGCGAATCACTTTTCTTGTTATGTATTTCCCAAAAAATGGCTGAAATGGGAGTCCGAAGCAGTGAATCGGGTTCTAAATTCGCCACTTTATCCAAACCCATGAGGTTTGTGATATCATTGCACAAAATATAGTTCCAATTTATTGCAGCGTAAAGAATGGCATTGGATTTGAATGAGTCCAAAGACAAGACATTAATTTCGCGATCTATCAGTTGTTTAACAATTTGTTGCTGTAGTTCTCGATTGTGTTCTTTGGCCACAACTTCTTTGCAGAGCACGTGTAGTAGTGTTTGTTTGTCCGAATGAAGAGTTTTGTTTTGTTTAACTCTTTTCAATAGTTTGATCGCAAGATTCAAACGGTCTGTTTTGAGAGCGGCTTCGATGGCAATACCAATACCTCTGCCCATTGTTCCCAAATCATTAATCATTAGATAAAGAATACCTGAAAAAGGTGTGCAATGAATGGGTAAGTGAGTCAAAAGTAGGAGAGGGAGTGTTGCAAACCCTGCCAATCCTTGCGAACCACTTCTTCGATGATAGAACAAAGAGCTTTCTTTGATTCCATTTCGCGCAACAGTTTTTCCTCGTCTTTCAAACGATTCCATTTCCAACACGACTTATCCTCTTTCCATCTCAGCTCTGGTTTGGTATTCAAGTTTCCTACCGGACTAATAAAAGCAGCGCCTTTTTGTTGAAGCATTAGCGCACAGGCTGTACAACAAATTGACAAAATTAAGGTAACTCTTATCAAGTCTTCTACACAAACCCACAAACCTTCATGACTGTAGAGCACTGCGAGTCCGAGTGGTGTATTGTCGTTGATATCAATTGGGTTTATATTCACGCGTCTCATCAAATGCATGCATGAAATAGTGGCGCCTCTCTGTGCTGCGTAGTGGAGAGGTGTTGATCCAAAGTTATCCGCCTCATCCACGTTCTGTCCTAAAACAGTGCCATCGCTTGGATCCAAAAGCGCCACTAATTCTATCGGATCCATAAAAGTTGAGGTCCTGTGAGAACCAATTTTTACGAACGCGTAATGCAATGCAATTCTTCCCCTATTATCTCGAATATCAGTCTTTGCGCCCGACTTTAATAGTGACTCTTCCACTTCGAAACTGACATCAGTTCCACCCGTTCTTGAATTTACCGCTAAATGTAATGGAGTTCGACCTGAATGGCAAAAATCAATGCATTCAAACACAACTCAATTCTAAGCAATTGAATTCCAAACCATTTTTGTTGACAGCGTTAACGTTAGCGCCGGAAGCAATCAGCGATTGAGTTGCCTCTAACGAAGCCTTTTGTTGCGCTCGCATTGCGATGTAATGCAGAGCTGTGTTACCATTCTTTGCATTTTCTTCGTTAACATCACCGCCTTTTGTCGCCAATAGCGGTATTAACTCAAATGTCTTCGTATTACTCATCGCTTCTAACAATAATAACGACAGATTGTAATCCTTTTCTGACTTGAATCTGACCTCAGCTCCCGATTCAATCAACAATTTTGCTGCAGTGATGTTATGACTTTTAATGGCAACCGCCAAAGGAGTTCTTTTGCTACCATCCAATTGTTCTAAGAGAGGATTTTTCGATAAAATATATTTAATTATGTTTTGTGTTCTGCTTTTGGCCGATAAGTGTAAAACAGTCTCCAATTCATCACATTTTTCTGTCACAACAAAAGAGTTTATATCACTTTCGAGCGTTTCCACCAAAAACTTCAAATAACTCATAAGACGCTCTTCTTCTTCGGCAGAATATTCACCCGAATAGATCTTCAGAAAAAGATGGATCGGTTTGAGGCCATCTTTGTTGTGAATGGCAGACATTTCGCGGAAAACGGATTTAAGCGAATCGTCGGTTTCATAAATATCTTTAATGAACTTTCCGACCGATATCTTCATATTCTGGACTGTGATCTCATTAATGGCGTGACTCACGAATAGATGCAAAATAGTGTTTCCCTCTCTATTGGTTTGAGAGTTTAGCTCTTTTTTGTTAATATCCAATAACTTCTGTAGGATTGAAAACGAGCCCAACTCTGCGGCCAACATAAATGGGGACATATTTTGTTTGTTAAGAATACTTGGATCACATCTGTGGTCTATCAATAGCTGTGCCGCTTCTGTAATCCAATGCCTTTGCTTTTCTCTCAACTATTATTTCAAAATAGATTATAATTTAGAGAAAATTAATTAAATTAAAAACAAATCACTGAATAAAAATAAAATAGAGAAATAAAAAACAATTTTAATTCGATTAGAATCAGTCGAATCACTAAATAAATAAATAAAAACTTTTGACAAAAAAGAAATAATAAAATGAATTTTTTCATGCATTTCAATGATATGAAGCAAATAATAAATTAAAAGCAATGACACAATGATATGAATACACTTATGCAACCTCTTTGTGGTGACTCTTCAAATATGTCAACTCCTGTTTACGCGCCAACATTTCCCTGTCTTGAAACGGGTCGTAATAATCTTCGACGAAATCCTTATTTGTTTATCAAATAATTGATATTTTTTGCAAAGTTTTTATGATATTTGATGAATGAATGCGTGAATTAAGTGTTTTTATAATTTAATTAATGGTTATGTGATCGAGACGTAAATGTTTGCAGTGATTATAGAAATGAGAGGTAAAGGGGTTTTAAGCCGAACCACAAGAAAATGATTAAAGCAAATAATGAAAAGTGAATACAAATAATGAATTAATGAATTGTTGATAAAAACTTTATTTTCTAATTTAAAGCATTTCTTATCAATACTCACTTCTTCTATGTTTTCAGATTCGAGAAAAGTCGTTAATTTTGACAAAATGTTGGATTCGTTTCGCACCAAATAATGCAACTGAAGGAACAAACAAACAATTCTCAAACAATATTAACTTATGTTTCACATACGGCGTTATTGCCATCAAAGTCCGTTTTAGTGCAGTCGGCGCTATGTTTTTCAATTAAAAATTTTAGTCTTTCAATCATCAACTCATTGGGCTTTGATTCGCAGGTTTGCATCAATAAATTCATACCTATTGTCAAAATATAGACATTTTTAATCATTTAAAACTAGTGGTAAAGTCATTACCATTAGAGTCATTGACGGGCATATCTATGTTAACTCCGGGTTCTTTAATAATCTCTTCAGCCAAACCTGTGTGTCCTTTCATGAACGCAATACACAATGGGGTCATTTTCCAGTCATTTGTTTCGTTTGGTTTTGCTTTTGCTTCCATTAATAGTTTAAAACAGTAATACCACCCGTAGGCACACGCGTAGTGCACCAATGAATTACCAGAAGAATCCTTAGAGTTGGGATTAGCGCCGAGTCGTAATAAATAGCTAACAATATGCGAGTGACCATTCATTACAGCGTGTGTTAGAGCTGTTCGGTGTTTCTTATCATTGGCCTCAACATTAACCCCACATTCGAACAATAGTTTAACAATAGATAAGTGTCCGAATTGGGACGCAATCATTAGTGGACTCAACTTGTCATGAGTGGCAGCCGTTGTCTTTTCTGCATCGGCTCCCGCTTTAATCAGAACTTTCACCACATCAGTGAAGCCTTCCTGTGAAGCGATATGTAATGGCGTTAAACCAATTCGATTCATCTTTTCAAGAGTTGAGACCGAAGGCCCGGAATCGCTATTTGACTCGTGACGAAGAATTACTTCAATATTACGCGTCCTGTTTCGAAGACTTGCTAAATGTAAGGGAGTATTGCCTTCCTTTTCGAGCATAAAACTCGAAACTCCGTGCGATAAAAGGTATTCTAAATTACTCGAACCTAAACAACATTATTAAACAATTATTTCTTCAAAACAAACCCTATTTTAAAATTAATTCAAACCTTCAGAAACTGCTGCGTAATGAATAGGCGCCCAGTGCTCGAAGTCTAATATGTTGTAATCTGGCCGTTGGGTTAATAAAGTGGTTAAATAATAAGAATCGGGATTTACAGCTGCGCAATGAATTGGTGTTATTCGCGAATTTCCTATCGATTTCTTACAAATTGAAATCGCTTTGAACGCAGAGAACTGTTTTCCAGAACTGAGAGACTCCTTATGTAATAAATTGAAACCAAAGCCACCCTTTTTAATGGCTCTTTCGATTAAATCATAGGCCAGTTTGTGGTGTCCATATCTTAGAGCTTCGGTAACATAATTAAGGAACAGATTCATAGTGTCTTCTTCCCCTCCATTTTTAGCCATCGAACAGATGGTCTCTATTGTGGCAAATTTAATACCATATTTGATGGCTTCATGCGCTTCATTACTGCTAAAATGTGATACATTTCTGGCACAGCCATAACTATACAAATGGCTGTCTTTGACTAAAGCATTGTTTCCTATTTTAAATCAAATCAATTTTAGATTGAGTGCCAAAACGGTAGACAACACTATACTATACCTTCTTTACCACCCCTTCCAATCGCAACGTTTTTTAAGGCGTGTCCAAACATGTATTTGGAGCCATAACCAGTAGATTCTCCCTCTATCATGAGATCAGGAAATGGGGCCAAGTTTTCTGCCTGTTTATCATCGGTTAATAATTTAATTGCTTTTATGTTTTCAAATTGAATGGCATATGAGAGCGCGTCCCGATTGATGGTCAGACATCGCGGAACACAAAACGAACAAATTTTTTTCTTATCATTAATTAAATTCTCCAAAAGATTATAGTTTTTGAGAACAATCGCACGAATTAATAGTTTGCTGTGAGATATCGTCGACACAAATGGTATGACATTTAATGATTCAAACAACGGATCCCTTTCATAGAGGGTTACATTTGAGTTGGACTGCAATAAAACGACCCGTTTTTTGCTTTTGGGTGAAGTTAATGGGGTTTTAGCTGAAGGAGTGGCTTTCGGTGACTTCTTGTTGGAAATAACTTCTTTATGACTTTTTCTTTTGGTCTTCTTCAGTGGTGTTAATGTCTTTCTCTTGACCTGTTGTGCTGCCGCTTGTTTTTTGGCTGAACGCGCGCGAGTTTTCAGTTTTTTAACGACATCTGCAATCCCTGGCTTTTTGCCTAACAATACAAAAACAAATTAATTCTCAAATAAATTCATTTCAAAATATAAACCTTTTGGAGAAGACTTTGTTGAGGCCGGAGATGCGGTCGGAGTCTTATTTCCGGTGGAACGCGTAGACCTGCGAATGGTTACATTAGAAACGGTTGCTTTCGATGGTCTAGTTTTGGTAGGTTTTGCTGTTGAATTTGATGGTCCATTTGTGGTCACTTTATTAATCTTTTTGATTTTCATCGCTTTAGGTGTGATAGCAATCAGTTTTTTGGGTTTGACTTCATTTTTGACTTTTTTCGGACTTATCTTTTTGAGCAATTCTTTCTCTTCGGCTTTGCCGACAACAGACACATCTACACCATCTGCAGTCACCTTAATCGGGTCCGGGGGTTCATTAATACCCTATAAGACAAAACAAGTCAATATAATACTTTACTTTCCATTTACATACCTTCTCAACATTGATAGCTCGCTGTAATATATTTAAAGTCCTCTGTTTTTCATCGTCAGGCAGTCTATATTGTCCTTTGTCTAACCGATTGAGCGTTAAATTAGTTAAAATACATTCAAAATCTGTCACATCATAGAAGTCTGGAGTATAAACCAATGGGTTTTTATCGTTATTAAACCACTGAATCTTGAATTTACGGCTATTTTTAAATACATTTTGCTTTGCGCGACAGATATAGAAACTGTTGGTCTCATTCCTAACCGCCAGAAACTCATTGTTGTGATATATTATAACTTTGTCCTCTTCTTTCTCTTTGGGGGTCGAGGAAGTAGAGGCTCGATATATATATGGCATTGGGGGCAATGGTTCTGGAGATTGAAACGGTTGGTACTGAAGACGAACTCTTTTTGATACTCGCGGTTCACTGTCATTGTCCTCTTGTTTTGCCTCTTTTGCGGTCACTTTTTTCTCAACTTTACGTTTAGTTCTTTTCTCAACTTTAGGCAAAGAATTCAATTCTAAAATAAAATTTCATTAATTTTATTCAATACCTATTAAGTGATTACAACAACAATACCTGTTCTTGACTTTTGTGCGGCCAAAAAGTTAGCCCTTAAGACAGGCGTCGGCTGACTCTTTGTGGCCCGAACTAGATTTGCGCTAATGAATTGGTTGGGAACCGGAGATGAAGGCGACCTCTTATGTGCGACAACAGGCAATTGTTTGCTACTGTTCTTATTGGGCGACGACAGGGATAATAATGAAGTAGAAGTCCGACCATTCGTCGAGTTGGCTGTAGAGGAGGATGTCTTTGGAGGAGTGGATGTGTTGCTAGAGTTGGTAGAGTTCTGAGGCGAATGTCTCGTAACCCGTTTTACTTCCGCTTTCTTTTTGGGAACTCTTTTCTCAATAATTGTGAACGAATTTTGTGACTTTTTATCACTTTTTGACGCTTTTTGTGTCAAAAGCAAAGGCGGAACTACTAATTGTTGCGATGGAATTGTTGTCGCAATTTGGACCTCATTAGCTGCCAATGAGTTACCATTAGCTGTCGTCGACATCGTTTCAATCACAGGATTTTTGTTTGTTTGGGATTTTGTTGTCGACAACTATTGATACCTATTATTCACAATATTCACAATTATTGGCTAAAAGTATTTTTCGCATAAAAATACATTTGCTTTCAATAATATTTCTATGATATGCAGTACTTCTGCCGCTATTACAGCTCTATTACGCCATTTTTGTTTAGGGGAGTAAAATATTGATAAATCTATATTTATTTGTAGTGATGTACAAAAGCTGAGTCTCGTTTTGGCAAAGAGTTGACATAAAGTTTTCAAAGATTTACGGATTTGGACCACTTCGACGAATGCTATATTTTATGTCGATTCGGACTAGTATTTTACGTAGATTGTGAATATGAAATCAAAAATATACCTTTCTCATATAATTTTCGAGTTATTCGACATTAAATACAAAATCGTACATTTTTAAACACGAATAAGTCAGTAAGTTTAACAGTTATTTAAATTTCGATTTCAGATTCGGATTGTCCGTCATGAGTTCTCTTTAGAAAGTGCAATAATATTTTGAAAAATTCGATAATTCGAAAAACCTTCGATATTCGAATTCGAATAACTCGAAAATTAGATGAGCAAGGTATATTTTTGATATAATATTCAGAATCTACGTAAAATTCTAGTCCGATTTGACGTAAAATATAGCATTCGTCGAAGTGGTCATTCGTCGTAGTGATCGAATTCCAGATTTACATACAGTAAAAGCAACCACTTGTGTTGATCTGAAAGTTGTCGCATATGAAAAAATATATAATTTATTGACACAAAGTAATAACAACTTATAGCATTGCACAGAAGCTTATATTGAAAAGTTATGAATGACCAGTAAACATATCACACACATGTTTATCAGGGATTACCAAGCATCGACTTTTCTGGGGGTATTTGATTTTTTTTGGCGATTTAGGGGGATATAGTGTTTGGCAAAAGTATAGCCCGTGTCCCGCTCGCTAGGGTGATGAAATTTTGTGAAAAGTTTTCTTAATTAATTTGGAATAAAACATAGAAAATTATTTTTGACTGAAATCAATCGTTTAGGAGGGGCGGGCCTTTAAAGTCCATACTTGTCCATAGAACCCCATTATAAAGTTTTTTTGGGGCGTCCGATCTG
>JAQGCF010000377.1:0-10661 GCA_034699405.1 Hermanniella punctulata | reverse complement strand
TTTTTAGAGAATTTTAAAATATCCCCACAACACCCTCTCTGTGCATTTCTTATTATAGTATTATATTTCCATTTTATGATTTTACTTCTATAGAAATTATAATGGATAAGATTATAGTGATATTCAAATGAGATGTAAGTGAGCTGTCTTTACAGGTATAAGTTTGATCGTTCTGGGACTCAGATTTTCGAGTTTTAAGTTGTTGTTTGAGTCAAAACTTTATTGAGTTTGCTCTTTGCATGCGGTTTGAGTCCTAGGTTGAGTTTTGAGCAACAACTCAATCTAAGTCGTTTCTTTGCATACGGCTGTATATTTACCACTTCAGAGACAACACAATAGATTATATTCACACTCCAATGATATGACTAAACATTTTCATTTATCACTACTACTACAATAATTTACTCGAGTGTCCGTAATATTACTAATCATAAACTCATCCCTAAGTTAATCATTCAGTTTAAACATCTTCTTATTCATATTTTTATTATTATTATTAGTATAGAAAGCTGATGTTAATTCTGTGCTCTTAAGATGACGTAGTTTGTGAACAATTTTTAATAATAACAAAAATACTAATTAATTACTAATATTAAAATCAATACATGTCATAGTTGTACAAATAGTCGTCTTTTTTGGCTATATAGCAAAATTTTCGAGTAATGATGTAAAGATTAAAATAGTTGAATTATATTAAAAAGTACAGTATGTCAATAAACATACACTTTAATATATTTTGCAAATCATTTTTCATAGCATTTCATTAATTAAAATATTTCTAACCCATGTTATAGTGACATACTGTACTTTACCTATTTATTAAACTCTGTCTATTTTCAACACTACTCATAAATTTTGCTATACTGTATAGACAAAAAAGACTTGACTATTTTTATAACTATGATACATGTGTCATCATTACATTGATCTAAATATCATAAACTACGTGGTCAAATGTCAAATTATTCTGTAACATGTCTGATTTATAGTAATCCGATTGTAACGAAATACTGTATATACCAATCGACTCGTAGATTAATGGTGTTTCTTATGACTCAAACAGAATTCAATTATCACTTGTAGTTCAAAAGTTATTCCAATTTTAGTAACGGAAATATTTTCCTGAAAATCCTAATAATAATAATATTTCTTCGCAAATAAAATATAATAATTAAATAAATTAATTTTTAAGTCAATATATCCTAAAAATTTATGTTTATTTAGAGAATTGCTTCTCATTTCAAAAAATGTTTATTAATATAATTTTATAATCGGATTAAAAATCGAAATAAAATAAATAATTATAAGTGAGTTATGAATAGATTTCTTAAGAGAATATTCTTTTAGAGACAAAATAATTAAACATTTTTTAAATTATCATTTATTATGATTTTAACAAAACTTTTAATTTATATGAAAACTTGAATTATTTAATTAACAGAATTAAAGAATATTCTCTTTATTATGAATAGACTTAAAGGAAGGGAAGTGAATGGAGAGTAAATAAAGACTAGGATTTGCATCACTTAATTAAGAAATATATCTTAAAATAACTCTTATATATAAAATAAGATCTCATTTGAATTAAACTTTTTCACACAGTAGTAGTAATCCTACAATATTTATCACTAAAACTAATGAAGTTTCGGTTGAGTGGAGGGGTTTGGGAATAAATTTCATGAATAATATTAGTGTGAATTATAAGGGAATGAATAATAATAGTGACTATTATTCGATTAAACATTAAAAACAATTCAAATTCATATATATCACAACAAATAGTACACTAGTAGTCATTGGTGTGTAAATATTATATGTGTAGTCATTTATAACACTGGGAGAGATTGAAAAGAAGAGAGAGAATAGAGTGAGTAAAGAGAGAGCGAATGGAGAGAGAGGTTTAAAATACAGAGTTAGACATTAAATAGACAAAAGTAGTAACTGTGCGAGTGTTGTAACGCTTGGCCTTATATAAGTTGGTAGAGATAACTACTCCTTAATGACCAACACATCTAAGAATAAAATATAGACAAAGATAGCGAACAATTTGCTTATAGAGCGCAGTCATTATCATTTATGCGTAACCTCTATGGCTTAAAGGCTGTCTCTCTCTTATCTCTATCACTCAAACTATCTCCTGGTGCTCATGGCTTGCGTACAGTCATTGATGTTAATTAATAAAATATAACTTTTTTAATCAAATTTTTATGTCAAAGAATATTATCATTTGATTTGGTTTTAATGATAAGAAAATTATATATTTTAAGTGATTAAGTGTTTTATCCATTCTTTGCTATATAGATCACACATATGTAGTATTTTATCAATTAATTTACAGTTTGTTATATAGATATTTGTCTGTAGTATATGTTAGGCATTGTTGTGAATATGTTTAATGTTAGACAGAACTCGTGCGTATATTACTTGTGCTGTATTTGTGTATTTATTGGGAGCAAAATATTTCCATAAGAGTTGGCAGAAATTAATATAATTTCTACGTATAAACAATAATACTATTGATTTTCACCCGAAACACAAAAAACAATATAATAAGCATATGTTTGGAGGAAATTCTGTCAAAACAAAACACAATCTAAAAACAAATATCAAAACATAAAACAATATTCTTATGAAATATATGTAAAAAATTCATTACTTTATTGTTATAATAGAAAAATTATATATATTTTTGTCATTAATATAAAGTTTAAGAAAATATTTTTTTAATTAAAAAATATTTTCTTCTTTAATGTGATTTTGAAGAATACTGTAATACTTGTATAAACAAAAATAGATTTTTATAACTAAATACTACCCACGAAATGAGGATATTATGTCTGGAAGATAAAGCATTCCTTTAAGAAAAATATTTATTTACTAACAATGTGTTCCTTTGTTTTCAATTGGGAGTAAATTTCTTTTAAGACAATCATTGGTTCGCGAGTACACAAACAGAGATAATACGAGTAATACTAAGAAAACATTGTTTACTCGGGTATTATATTTCAGGCGAAAAAACTAACAAAAATCTAAAGTAATAAAAAAAATTATCAATTTTTATGCACCGGAAGAGAGAAGAGTTTATTATATAAGATTAGAGGATTTTTTCTTTAACATTCTTAATGTTTGTGATAAAAATTAAAGTACAGGGACTACAGGATAGTTGTGTACTTTGTTTGTGCCCACTGAGAATCACAATAGTAGGCACAATAGGATTTTTCTTTCATAAACTTCTAATATAATAAACAGAATGAAGTAATAAAAAAAATTTCAATTATGTGTTCACTAAATGATAAGAAAACTCAACTGAAAAATAATAATTTAATTTTCTCTTAAATTAAAGTAATGGAAATTTTTCTGTAAAACTTCTATTTCTTCTAATTTATTGCATAATCAGTGGTATATAATCACTGGGTCTTTGTTTAGATAGTTTAGATATTTATGCTAATGTGCTGAGAGATGAATTTTAATGTTTAATTATTGTTACGCGCGCTTATAATTTTTAAAATTTTAATTTAATGTCTAAAATGCACACATTTTAGAGCTCTTTATTAGCGCACTCTTGAGTGACATTTAATAAATTTATTGCAAAAATTTTATATACAGTCCATTATAGTTATAGTGAAATTGCTTTTATAATGAATTTATTTGTTTTTAATAAATAGAAATGATTTTAAATTACAAAATAAATTAACAGACTTTGAATGAATTACTTTTATAATGAATTTTATAATGAACAAAATATGTGGGATTCATTATAAGCGGTATATAGTTTTAATCAAACTTTTTGTTATAGTAGTAAAAATAATTTAAAATTTTAATCGATTCTAATACCAAAGTGTTTAAATAGTTTTAATGCCAATTGTGTTCATTTATGCAAAGTTTGTTTTAATTGTTTTAAAGGCGCGCAGAATAATACGCGCCATTAATTTTTACTTATGAATGACTGACTCTTTTGGTAAAAATTATTTTTAATTCAATGACAAAACGATATAATAGAAAACTTTCTTTAATTATTTAAAACAATTTGTATTCATTAATAAGTTTATTAATGCTAACAAATAACTGCTAAAAGTGTTGATTCTCGTAAAATTCATTTAAGACAAAGAGCTTTATCTGTATTTCACACTTGTATTAACATATTTAGCCCAATATAAAGAGAGTATTTATTTAATAAATAATTTATTTTTGCAAAATATATAGTATTTTGTCTTATAATTAGTTACATATATAGTGTTTGTTGACTAATATCTAATTTGAATCTGTATTAAAACATCTTTAGAATTAGATTTTGTAAAAACTGTAAAATTTTATAATTTGAAAAATATTTGATTTATGCTAAACTTAATACTAAAGTTAATGGGAGCGCTATAATGGAGTCAATTCAATATTTATTTTGAGAACTATACTAGACAATACTGATAGAGTAAAAATATTCACAAGAACATTTTTTCAATGTTTATTTAAAACTGTAAAATTTTAAAAGTTTAAAAAATATTAGATTTATATTAAACTTATCACTAAAATAACAGGAGCACTTGAGAAGATTAAATAACTGTTCAATTAGTTTTTGTAATATGAGGGTGGTTAATTTTTTTTATACTATTCAATACTGAATAAGCATAAAAATATTTATTATACACTCACACAGAATAAAATTTAATTAATATAAATATATAAATATTTTAATATACAGAAAGTCCGGGGATTTGCTTAAAATATATAACCTTGGTGAAATTATATAGGTGAACAATTTAGGTTAGCACTGTGAATAACTACACATTCCTCTCATCTAATTATAAAATCTCAATAGAAATATATTGTTTCAAAAATTGCTTTTAATTTTAATGAAACAAAATTTAAATATAAATACAATAATTAAAAATAAAAATATTTTTGCGCCGAAACCTAAATTTGATATTAGAATTGGCAGAGCATTCAAAATGTGTCAGAATGTATACGAATACTACAGTAGTTATAATAGCGATAGAGAAAGTTGACTGCAGTCCAATAATTAGCTGTTTTATGGCACATATTTATCGGTAGTTACAGCTCAACACATAAAGTATATAATGTTATAAAATATTTGTAACAAAAATGAGTAAAAATTGCATTTTGTGTGCCATTAATTCTAAGCATCGGTACTGTTTCCTACCGTTATTTAAATTTATTTTTCAATTTAAAATCAGTACTCATTATAGTTAAGTATATTTTAAATTGAAATGCAATCAATATTTTATAGTAAACTATCAAACAGTATATGAAGCAAGAGATATAGGGGTATTAAATACTACCATTAATATAGTGTATATCATAGATAGGTTTGATTGTAATTTAAATATTTATATTAAATAAAGTTTTCGGTTTAAAATGTTTTTATCTAAATATCACTTATTTTAAAGATATGTAAATAATCTGTAAGTAATTATAGACAGAATTTACTGGATTTTGAGCGCAAGTAATTTATTTAATTATTGTCTAAAATATATTTATAAACAATTTTAATTTAAAAATAAGTTCTAAAGTGTTTTTCCACCACATGAATAGACATAATTAATTAGGAAAAAGTTTTGACTCTCATTGAAATCTCAAACTTTTTCAATGAGTTTCGCCAAAAGTTATTTCGTATACCAAAACATATTGAGACTAATAGTAGAGGAAAACCAATTTTACGTATATTTTAAGTTCAAAATCATAAGTGTTTTCCAATCATGTGATCCATTAGTTATGACAAAAAAAGAGGAGCAGAGGAAGAGTTCGGCATATTTTTAGGTTTTTTTGAAAAGTAATTTATGAATCAGTTTTGATGAGGAGTTAAATCGGGCGAACAGTTATTTTTAGTACAGAAAACCCATTAGTTAGTCATTGAACTATAAAACCACAATAAAAACTACCAGCGCTTCAAAAACAATCATTTCAAGACATGTGTCAAATCAGAATTTCACGATTCAATTTTGCGGTCAGTTTTTATGATTAGCCCTATAGTTGTGTTGCCTGTACTCCATATAGAGTAAGTGAAGCACAAGAAGAAACTCCTCTTTAGAATTGCATTCAATGAATTCCTATCGAATTCATGAATAATAGAGTAAAACACACTATCCTTAAGGCAATTGTTTAGTACATAGTTTTTAGTGCAAAAAGAAGACTATTTTAGCGGAAAAAATCGATTCTTAACTTTTTTTATAGCATTAAAAAAATTAGTTTCTCTAAAAATATAATACAATTAATCAAATGATAACGTGAACAGTGAATGAGAGACTCATTGAATAGAGTACAGAGTAGTTATTTTGAATAATAACAATAGTATTATGTGATGTGTTTTGTTTGAACTAAAGAGTGAAAAACTTTTTTTTTGATACAACTATTTTTGAGCTCTGCTTTCGGATACAAAGTTGGAGAGAGAGAGAGAGAGAGAGAGAGAGAGAGAGAGAAACTCAAGTGATTTTTAACTTAGATAACAGTATGACTAATGACTTTGTTATTATAAAATTTAATTTATTATAAATTCAAAACAAAATCTAATTCAGTCAAACACTGATAGATTGTTTCATTGTATTCATAAATACTGTTACTATTAATCTGAGAATTTGTTTTATAATTTAAAACAATTCTTTATAACCCGCTCACACCTCTACTGATGAGAAAATATTTTTATAATATCCCTCGACTTTTGACTTTTAGTAATTAATTTTAAAATTAGAAAAAATATTTATATTAAATATTAGGCACTAATAAACAGAATTATTAATGATTTTAAATTTCAATTAAACTAATTGTTAATTAGAGTAAAATAATAAATAAACCCATAATTAAAATCATGTACTACTCTATAAATATGGAGCGATTAATGAATGAAATGAAAGTATACATAGAATAAGCGAAATAACATTTTATTCAATGAATAACAATAAGTTTATTAGTTATTTATAAACATATTTTTGGCGCTCAAACAAATAAAAATAACAAAACTTGTGATTAAATTCATTAATTAAAACAAAACTAAAATAAAACACAAAGATTTTTACAAATAGATTAAGTTTAGAGCTTTTATTTTTTAAATGAACTCTATAATATCAGGGGATTTACAGAGTAGTCAAGTTTTAAAGTCACTAACAGTGAAAGTAAGTGTAATTAAAAATAGACACACTTTTTGTCTTATAGATAGGCTTTAAATAAATTGTTTATAATATTAATAACAATACAATAGAAGAAATAAGAAGTGAATCTATTTTTATGTCTAAAATGTTTGTCTTTTACATCAATGAACTCTCACTATCTCTCCCCTCTCTCTCTCTCTCTCTCTCTCTCTCTCTCTCTCTTTCCCCCTCTCTCTCTCTCACTCTCATTCTCTCACTGACTCTCTATCACTCTCTCTCTCTCTCACTCTCTGTGTCTTTCTCTTGATATCATTCTCACTCTCTTTTTGCTCTCTTTTTGCTCTCTCTCTCTCTCTCTCCCGACCACTCACTCATCACTCCTACCATACTCTCTCTCTCCTTATAATGACAACAATCTGTGGACTACAAATATAAAACGCGTTACACAACTACATAACATAGAGATCTAATTCTAATAAATAAGATTGAAAGCGAAGTGACACACATTCAAAGTATGTGATATCCAGTATCGAAGTATACAGACATATACCGGCAAATATCAATGGGTTGGAGAAAATATCGAGAATAGTATTGGTTTTTCAGGGAAGGAGACACACAACTCAATGATAAGTGATATGTAGCACTTGGAATACAACATTGATTTTTATATATATACAGCTATAATATAAAGTCATATTTGAATAATATATTACATGAGCTCTAGATTTTTGCCCATAAATATTGAATCAATTATTTATAAGACAATACTTCTAATAATATCCGTATCACTAATATGGTGTTGAAGTAGGGTAACAATTGTGTGCAGGTAGGATATAGTGCGTATAAACTTATTCTGATCCACTGTAGTCTTATTTAATTTAAGTTTTTTAACGATAGCTTTCAGAAAAAATAGTATACATTTTTGTATTGATTTTGAATGTCATTATTGTTGTCTTTTTTTAATGTAATAATAGAGAACTCATTACTATATTTTTATTTTACTCGTCATTTCAAATGTAAGCCCTAATGACTTGGAGAATAGGATCGGGGAATAGATTGAAACAAACAATAAATTTGTCTCATTTGCCAACTATTGTAGTGTTATTATATTGAACATTAGTACCGGTAGTTTTTTATTACTATTGACTTTAGAGCAATAAAATTGTATAAATTTCACTTAAAATAGATTTTATGCTAAAATCTATTTAAATAGAAATGTCTGAAAATATTCATAATCTTTCAATTCTAGTATTTATTATAATAAATAATATTTGCTATAAATTATTTATGTGGTGTTACCGGTGATTATGCACTGCAAGTATAAATATATATGGGATAGAATACTGTATAGAATTTTATTTTAGTTGATATTAATATTTTGATTGTTATTTTAGGCCTTTGTTTGCAATTGTAGACAATTTTAACCCAGTATTAAGTTTTACTGTTTTTGCTAATAAGTCATTATTTAGAATAACACATAACTTAACTCACTTTACATTCCTATTTGGATCTCTCACTCACAATCACTGTCAACATATTACCGGATTCAATGAACTAATATATCCCACACATACTTAAAATAAAAGCCAAACCAATTCTGAAGTATAACTGAATTATATTTTTAAAAATATTTTTTATCATTACTTTTCTCATTGAAAGAATATTCTGTTATTCTTGTTATTCTTTAGATTTCAGTAGTTCTTAAACGATTCTGAAGAATATTTTATTAATTTATAAATATTTTAATAAAAACTGAAATTTTTGGATCTATTATTAATCCAAAAAATGAGATTTTATTACTAGTAGTTAAGCAATAATTTCTTGCAATAAATTACATAAATATATAAAATAACAAATATTTTGCTACACATATAACAAAAAAATAGTATTTAATTAAAAGCACATCTAATTAACTCAGTCTCAATATATCAGATCCGGTTGAGTGGATATGATTGGGTATGAAATATCTAAGTAATTAAAAATCCAGAATATTTTCATATATAGTACTGTATATAAAAAGTGAGAATATTTTGTTACGAGAATTAAAAGCATTTATTTAACATTTATTTTAGTTATTATTATGTGAACGGAATAATGATATTAAGAATAATGAACTGGAATATAATGGTCACAAAATATGAGTTACATATTGCACATTGCAGTCAAAGGAGTGAAATGAGAAAAAATATATAATAAGAAAATGTGAGCCGAATATAAATTACAGCAAAAAAATATAACTCCAATAACTCAAATAGTGTTTAAAATAGTGGAAAAAATTGTTTTCTCTATTACTGTGATTATTAATATTGATATAAACTGTATTTTTTCCTTACTTTTGCCCTGGATTTTGTCGGCCTTCCATCCCAGCGCCGGATCCAACGTTTGCAAACTCCGACACAAACATTATTTATTAATTTAATATTTTTTGGGCCTTTTATTCAATCAATTTCTTGTTATAATAGCAATAATAGGAATAATAATAATATATTTGCTTTGAATTGAATCCAAATCATAATTCTTTGCGTTTGATTGCGAAGTACAGTGAGATATATCCACAGAGATATGTAGTACGAGATATAAATTCAGATGAAGTAGTTTTACATTTAATTAGATTATTCACAAATTAGATTATTTGCACACTTTTTTCCACACATTAGACAAAAAACACATGTAATTCAATGAATGGCAAATCATTTATCAATTAATTTATGAAAACATTTTTCAAATAGTTTTCCAAAACAATCAAAACAAAATCCTATTGAAATTTATTATAATAGACAACCATTGAAGCGAACAATAAGTATTTATAATCTATTAATATAAATGAGAGCCTAATATAAAAGAGAGAAATTTTATTCCTCGAGTATTAAACGGAATATTCTGTAGTTTAATATGATTTCAATAATAAGACAAATATTTTTGGAGTAAAAATTGCTTTAACTTTAAGTAAACGAATATTAATTTATGAAAAATAAATTATTGATATTTTATTGAGTACTGCGGACACCAACACAACAACAAATAGTAAACTCTTTGCTCTAGTAGTTAACAAAAACATAGATATCGAATAATATGACCTTAAGTTTAGGCTCCTCTCACTTGACTTAACTCTTATCTAATATAATATTTATCTATTTTCTGGTTTTATTAGAGTATATTTGCCGGTGTTTTTCGGCAACACTACAGTGCTCTTATGGAGAGAGTGGTGTTTCAGAACTTTTCGCGTTATATATCGTATCTCTTTTCCGCACAGAGAAGTACTGAATAATATCTTGTATATAAGGCTAACTTATTTTTGCGGCGACGACTCAAAAACACTGTGAAACACACATTCATAAATAAAATGCAATTTGTATATACAGTACGCACTGTGCAGTACTCTAGAGTGAATGGCTTCGGCTATGGTAGTCAATATAAGGCGAGTCAATATAATTTGATCACATTTTAAACTCGAATAACTTTTAAACTATGAGTGATAATTGAATTTTGTAAAAAGAATTAGAAACTCCATTTATCTGCGCATCGTTTGATATATATTTCGTTAAAATCGGAGTACAATAAGTA
>JAQGCF010000376.1:0-10673 GCA_034699405.1 Hermanniella punctulata | reverse complement strand
CATTAAATGGTTTACTTATAAACTTATTTATAAATAATATCTCAGTGTTTAGTCAAAACTTTATTTTTTTTCAATTGAATATATAAGTTATATTATTTAAATATTTTGATTTAATTAGGAAAATTACGCTAATTTGAATAGCATGACGTTTTACCGGCCGGCCTAAAAAGTTTAATGACCGGTCCTCCTGCCCTGCAAATTTCCTACATTTCTCATCTCTAATCTAAACCTAAACTCATCAGATTTAAGGATTTGTAATGTCTTATAAAAAATACGTGTGAATTACAATACAATACAAGTGAAACATTTGGTCAATATGTTTGTCTTGAAAACAATTCCAATAGTTCCAATTGTAATGGTTGTTACCAACCATTGAGTTCTTTTACAAACATTTACCGGTAATGAGTTCATATATTTAGTATACCTCCCATTATAAGCCTAAACCGTAATTTTTAGCAATAGTTTTTCAAATAAGAAGTAATGTTTATTGAGTACTATTTTCGTATATTTTCTTAAATATAGATTAAAATCAATAACACTTTTGAATGCTTTTATCTTCTATAAAGAGAAAGTTACAGGGCTTAGCATTTTAAGGAATTTCAGATTTTATATCATTGACCTGAGTTCCGGGAGTAACAAATATAAGTTTAAATCAAATGTTTAAGATTTTATATCTTTAATCATAAATAAGTTAATAAGATTAGTGTAAAATTATAAGTAATATAATCCATAAATATCTAAAGTTTATATTCACTATTTGTATGGCAGCAAATACAGTATATACTTTGTACTGTTTAGTTTGTACAGTATGTTTGCTTCAAAACATTAATTGAATTTAAAAATCATTTACAATAATTATTAAAGACTACATATTATTTTACCCTGTTCTGTAGGTTCATTAACACAGATTTAAAGCCAGTGTTACTGAAGCTTAGTTTGATTCGTGAGCCAAATCTTATAAATTGGTTTTTAATCCGAAATATTGAAATTAAAGAAAAAATATAATTTGAGTAAAAATATTTTATTGACTTTATTATTTAATTTTTTATACTTATTAAAAATTTATACTATTTTTCTCAAAGCGTGTTTTGTCTTCTTGAAAATAGATGTTAAAGATGTTTTCGTTATATATTTACAGGGATCAACTTTTCTAGGGGATATTGGAGGTTTAATGTTTTAGTACTGCAGCAGTTTTATGAGACAATTTTCCTTTTCCCCATTTTATAGGGGCAGGGATCACCAAATAAGGGGTAGGGGGTATTTTCGGGACCCCCCTAAGGCTCGAAACATTGTCTCATAAAACTGCAATAAAACACTATACCCCCCTAAAAAATGGGAAAAATCCGAAAAACTGTCTCATAAAACAGCAAGAAAACCCCTCATATCCCCTAGAAAAGTCGATGCTTGATAACCGCTGTTATAGGGGGGTCATGATTTTAGGTAAGTAGGGAAATTTGGGAATCGTTTACACTTCTAGAGTAAATAAAATTGTGAACTATTTGGACTCCAAATATTCCAAATTCTGACTCCAAATTTTGGAGAATACTAAAAATAGTGCATATAGTCGTTATTTGTCAACTTATTGAATATTCATTTTAATAGTGTATAAAAAATAGTAAAATATGGTTTAAAAATTAATTTCTCTACTTTTTTAATACAGTATAAAATTACATTTTACCCACCATTCATATAATGTCAATCAATTATTAATATTATTAAAAGTTTGCAATATTTCCCGCTTTTACTCTAAACGTATTCCCTCTAAATATCAATATTACTTTTACACCGATAACCCAATGCACTAATAAAAAGTATTTATTTTTGTTATCGCAAATATTGATAACTTTTAGAAATAGTATTGGAATTTAAGGTCAGTTTTTTGAAATAATATTAAACACTTTGTATTTAAATCCATTTAATTATTATTTGTAATCAATTTTGAATAGTTTTTGACTTTGCATTCATTTATTGTATATTTAACTAAATTTAAAACAATAATCATTTGATTACAACAATTGATAATTATTTTACCGGTAGTACAGAGAGTATAGTTAAGAAGTGAACAATTGGCCAGAAATGCCGACCGCAAGAGATGGCAATATCGTTAAAATCGCTGTTGAAATGGATTCAACGCATTCATCAAATTTTGTAATATTTTGATAAATAATAGATTTGTTTCTAAGTATTGGTGTATTCAAAGGTACCCCAACTGATCGAATTCGACCAAAACCGAACGCTTTCACTGATAATATCGGACTTATGCGCCGTTTGGTCGATCACTGACTGCGAACAGTATTCACTTCAGTTCAACGATTCGACCAATGCTTACATAACCGACAAAAACAGAAATGAAATCAAAAACGGATCGGTATTACGACTAACCCATTCGCCCTCCCGTACAGCACAAGACATCCTCAACAAACTCAAATTCGAGCCGACAGACACCCGAAGAAGTACTTACAAGCGTTTGGTTAAACTGTCGACGGATTACACGTTTGCACTCGAGTTCATTAACAAACAGGGATTACAATTCATTGTCGATTCGGTAGAAAAGGACGAAATTTCATTGAGTGATGGCTTTGGCTTTGCTCTCGAGAGCTTTGTTGAGCTCATGGATCACTCAATCATTTCCTGGTAGTGTCGAAGTGTTAAACAATTATTAATTTTTACTAAAAATAATGATTTTTTGAATGACATTAACTTTAGGGACAATTTGGAGCCTAAATTCATCGGTAAGATTGCAAATCATGTCAACTCAGCCAATGTCTCCTTAAGTGACCCCAAAGTACTGATAAACTCTTTGGCTATTTTGGAGTCAATGGTGATATCGAGTACCAAATTTAGTGGTTTAGTTGAGGCAGAGGTAACGCTACCGAACCTCATATTTCTGGTCCAACAAAACAGTCTGAATCCCGAAATCCAACAGAACTCCATTGCACTGATTAACGCCCTGTTCTCAAAGTCTGATTTATCGAAACGCAAAGCAATGGCCGCAACACTCGGTTCCAAAAGAATACGAAACGTTATTTTGACACAAGTTCTGAACCCAAGAATAGTTTCGGGAGAAACGAGTGGTTCCACATTCAATGTGGGCTCAGAAATGGGACACCAGTTGTATGTATTGCAAACACTTCTCTTTAATCTACACGAAGAGAGAATGAATACTACTGTGAACTCAAGTAATGAAAACGAAGTGAAGGAAAGAATTCTAGAATTGCGTAAAATTGCGTTCGAATCGGAATTTGAACGAAACCACAGCACCAAAAGTCTAGTTCCCTCTGCGCTCACCAGTTCTGCCAAAAGTGATAACTTTCATGAGGACTACAAGCGGTTGGGTTTCACTAATAGCAAAGACCCGCTCCAGGACTTCACTGAAAACCCAGGTATGCTTGCTTTGGATCTGTTGGTGTATTTGGCCCGCAATCACACCGAGACTTATGTGAAGTTTGTTTTGGAGAACTGCTCGCGTTCTGACAGAGAACACGAGTGCCCTTTAGTTAAGAGTACTTTTCAATTGACAAAACTTTTGTGTGAAATACTTAAGATAAATGAAGCGCCGAGTGATGAGGGAAAGTACTTCTACCCCATGTTCTTCACACACGACCACCCGTTAGAAGAGTTTTATTGTATTGTTATCTCACTATTGAACAAAACGTGGAAAGAAATGAGAGCTACTGTTGAAGACTTCGTTAAAGTTTTCTCAGTCCTCAAACAACAGTTGACTCGAGCCATGTCTGATCCCGAGTCTACCGTCAACTTTGACAAATTGAGACTAAAACTCGCGAGTCTTTCCTACTCTGTAATCACTTCTTTGTGGCAAAAGGAAAGGAGTAGTCGAGAGGAGTGGGAGAACAAAGCGTTCGCTATATTGGAGTTGAGAGATATGGTTAAGCCTGAGATCATTGAACTCATTAAACAACAAAGACTTCTCTATTTGACTGAAGGAACCCGTTTTGACAAATACTCGTCGAATAAAAGTTTGAAAATTGTTGTGATTTTTGAGTTTTTTAAAATTAATTCGAAAATGTTTTCTATATTTAGGCCAAAGAATTAAAGATAAGTTTTGGTTCTGTCGACTGACGACAAACCATAAGTTTTTATGTTATGGCGATTGCGATGAGAATCAGGTCTTATCAGTGGATGATTTGCCGCATAAGTTTGCGATCATTGATATCAAACAACTGGTGACCGGAAAAGACTGTCCGCATATGAAAGACATCAAAAGCAAATCTAAGTCCACGTCTTCGCTCGCGTTCTCATTGATTCCCGACGCAGAACAGGAAACACCCCTTAATTTTGTGGCGCAAAACGAAAAAATATTTGACTATTGGGTGGACGGCATTAACGCACTGTTGGGGTCAGAGATGACCAGCAAAGAGACTAACAATGATTTGGAAACTTTGCTTTCAATGGATATTAAAATACGATTACTGGACACCGAAGGAGTGACTATTCCCGAAAGGCCTCCAGAGATACCACTCTCTCCTCCTAATTATGATTTCAATATAAAACACTGAACTAATGGTTCGAACAAAACAATTACTTATGTGTTCACACATTTCGTCTTTTTTCTGCATTTTATTATTTTTATTATATATTTATTTATCGAATATTAATATTAAATATATATTTATTTACAGAACCGGTAAAACATTCCTTTAATTTATATTTAATACTTGTTTTCGAATTTTAGTTTTTTTTTCTTAAAATTTTGTTATTAATTATTTTAATCGAGTTTTTAATTATATTTATTTATTAAAAGAAAATTACTGTAAAATCGAATAATTTGTCGAATTTTGATAAATGTTTGTCGAAATAAAATGAAAGTATTATAATATCGAATCATAGGAGTTATTATAGTTAATATTTATGTCGACAATATATTTCTTTTATCTAAATGTATGGACTCTTTAAATGTTAGCAAAAGAACACAATTGTTGGTAAGTGTTGTCATTACATTCTGAACCGTTGGAATTGATTTCAAGACAAACATATTGACCGAAGAGTTCACTTGAATTGTGTTGTAATTCACACTTACTTTTATAAGACATCACAAACTCTCAGATCTGATTAGTTTAGAGTATATTTGAGTTTTACTCACTTTCTGTTGCAGTTGTTATCACAAAAATATAATATTATATAATAATTATTAATTAATAATTACAAATAAAAAAACATTATTAAAAAACAGAATTAGAAGTATTTACTATTGAGAACATTTCAGTACTCCGTTTAACTTAATTAGATTTTAATATTTGATATGATTTATAACTTTATGAATAAATAAATAGTATAATAAAGTTTGAGTTAAATAATGAAAAGTTATTTTAATTGAAAAATATCTGAATTAAATGTATTTATATTTAATTTATTATATATTATCTAAACTTAATTATTGTGTTATATATTGTTATTGAGTTTCAATAGTTGTCTCATTATTATTATCACTGTTTGGATTTTGAGTCAAGGATTCAGATTTGATTTGAACTTCATTTCCTGAGAGGTTAACACTATAGCCTGTCTTGGATTCATTATTTGGCACAGTATTAGGAATAGAGGAAAATAATTGGTCGCTTTGTTCTGTAGGTAACAATAACTCAACAATTGTGTCCACGTTTTGTCTCATAGCGTACATAAATGCTTTTGTCTCCCAAAGCGCGTTACAAATCTCTACATCACTCGTTTCGTCCAGTGATATCACTTCTGATAGTAAAGGATTGACTCTAAAATATGGAGTTCTAATACTACTACACCACGACTGGGCTCTAGTAATACGTGTAATAACAGTTTAAATTCATGTATGAGTAAAAGGATATGAATACCTGTCCAATACATGTCCTTCAGTACAACACACCTGATTTATCAATAGGTTTCCCATTTGTTTCACATATAAAGTATTTTTATGTATTTCTTTGGGGTTAAAAGACCACATCTTTACCACATCTATGGGTTCGGCAGGAGTGGTGGCGTACTTTCCTGTTCCGAAAGAAACAATTATTTCGAGTTCTTCTGTTTCACTATCTCTTCCCACAGCTTTCAAAGCATTGTTATAGAGTTTAAATTCGGCCAAAGCGTCGAGCGTTGGGTTATTAGCTATGAGTCCTCCATCTAGAAAAGCACCACTGGCTCTAAAATAAGTAGGCGCTGCACCCGATGCCCGACACGCCTTCCACGCTATCTGTTCCTTATAATTGGGGTATATTTTTAAGTTGTGCTGAGTTTCAGGTAAACCGAGAACTTCTTCTGGAGATTCATAGCTTCTGAAGAGATGGAGTTTTGCGGGATTTCTATCGATTAGCGTTGCGTTAATTATAAGCATTTTATTAAACTTTTGTCTGATGTGACACATCTTCAAATCTGATCCGATTTCCTCTTCGAGTAGTGTTTCAAAGTTTTTCGAACTATAGGGTCGCGAACCGATGAGTATCTTATCTTTGAATCGGAAATAAATTCCACGCAATTCATTGAGTGGTCGCCCAATAGATAAAAGCAGAGCCAATATAGACCCGGTACTCGTGCCGGCGATCCAATTGAAATATCCAGATATCGGACTCTTTAGTCTTTTCTCCACTTCAATCAACACTTGTATTGTTATCAATCCTCGAACCCCACCGCCTATAATGCAAAGAGTATTCAATTGATAAAAGTTTACAAAACTAGTCATGTATTGACATACCGTCTAAACACATCATTCGAGCCCTCTTTGTTTTGACGGATGTCTTATCTCTTTTACTCTTTTGAGCCATTCTCACGATATGCTCGAGTAGTACTTCTTTATAAAACGACTCGTTCTCATAGTTAGGCCACCGATGATAAGGTTTGCCATCATAGCTGCCCCCGTGAACACATCCCTGCTTACAGTTTTGCATATTAGGGTCACATCTTTTAGCTCCGATAGCAGTCAGCAAATAGAGAACCATGTGATGATCCGAGTGCTCAGTTTGAGCGGCGATATGTCGCGGACTCTCTTTTTTCTTGTTTTTGGTATCGATTTCACAGTCAAATATTATGAGTGCTTGAGATGAGGTCACATCTGCTGCCCTCACTGCGCAATGCAGGGGTGAATCGCCCTCTTTGTTAGTTTTATTGACTTTGGCTCCAAAGCAAAGCAAACCAATAATACACTTGAGTCGCAATCTTTTAACCATTGTATGTAAAGCTGTTTCTCCCAACGCGTTCACGACATTCAATTCGAAGCCTAAACTTATAAGTCTTTCGAGAGTTCTTCTATGCTTTACCCAATGCAAAGGAGTTCCACCGAATTGCATATCTTCTGTATCCAAATCTTCGATGTCTTCTCTTCTAAATTGTATTATATTTTCGCTGTTTTTATTAGTTTTAACTTTCTTCCCGGGAGGAGAAACCGTTAGCATTCTTACAGTGAGTCCAAACTGTAACAATTGTAACACATTTTCGTACTTCTGTGCATAACAGGCCAAATGCAAAGGAGTACACTCTTTGGCATTGGTTGACTTAAGCATTGCTAGCATATTGGGTTCTTTCAAAAGCAGAGCCAGTATTTCTTTTTCAGACATAGCGGCCAAATGGATGGCAATATTTCCTCCCTCGTCTTTTAAATCAAGTTGTGGTTTAAGAGCTAGTATTGCTTTCACTGTAGCTATTTTTCCAGATTCTATGGCTAAATGCAATGGTGTCGATAAGTCAGGTATACTCTGCGAGTTTAAGTTAGAGATAACTTGTGGAGTCTTTTTAATGAATAACTGGTCTAAACCTGCTTTGGCAGTAATGTGTGCACTGTTCCAATTCGGGTGAGCTCTTGTGGACTCTACAATATCCTTAAGAATGGGTGCGATTACTGTAGGCTTTTTCGAAGTTATACCTTCAGAGACTGTGTTTAACATTATTTTAATTGAATTGAAGACCTCTTCAACTGTTTGTCGATTAAAATCGCGATACAGTGAGTATATCGAGAGACTGTCCTTCTTATATATCACTTCAAACTTCTTATTTGTTAGTTTTTTCTTACTTTTACTCTTCTCAGTGCAAATATAGACTTTTTGGTGTTGCAAAACAACTTCTCTCTGTTCCCATTCCAAGAATGTCAAGTCATAGACAGCGAATGGGTTTTGTAAGACTTCGTTTGTTCTCTCAACAGATTTCGACGTAAACCAACTAAACATTGAACAGTCCCTAATTTTAGATATGCTATCTCCACAACAACCCCCACACAATGCAATCTTGGCGTTTGTAGTAAATAATAAATCAAATGATAAATTATTGAGTTATTGCTTATTTTTATGTCTAATATAAGAAAATGAAAGTCAATTGAGTTGAAAACTATTGATATTTTATTATTTGAATTTGAATAAAAGAAAACGTATTGAAGTATTACTCTGTATAAAAACGAACTCAATTTCACTGTTTGATTGAAAAAAAATATCAGTAGTGACCGAATATTTAATATAGGGTATAGTTGTGTTTAGGGATACTGTTTTCCAATTGTTAGTGCATTCCATTATAGAATAAAAGTTTAATTATTATCGCGCTTTTGCTTAATTTACATATCAATAAAATTGTCGGGTGTTCTTTACTTACTGGCCACCATTGTTGCTCATAACTACAGTATTCATTTAGATAAATTTATTACTAAACGTGCGAATTAATCAGAGACATACTATGTTATGAATTTTATACTTCTCGACCAACCCTTAATATATTTGGAGCACTTATGCAACGTGTACATTTTAATTTACAGGCGAGTAGGTGGGGGAAAGCAATGAGCAGAGAATTTTTAGGATCGATGCCTTTCTAGTCCACACCCTCGGCATTATTTCAACTGAGTTGCGTTTGGACACAACGCTGATGAGTATTGGAACAGTTAAGCTACCCAGGGCTCTCGTGGATTTTAAATGTTTTTTTAAATTTTTGTTTGGTTTTGATTTGTTTAGTTTATGTTTGGGTATGATTGGGTGCCGAGATGGCCAGAGGGGATGGTATAGTGGAGGGCATAAAAAGTGGTAAAGGAAATGAAAGGTTTATAAGTATTTATTTAAGAATCCAAAATAAATATGCATTTGTACTGAACGTAAAGTTTGGCAAAACTAAATCAAAATATAATTGTATTTGTGTTAACATTGGTATTATAGTATAATTAAATTAGTACCGGTGAGTGTTTAATGTATAGTATACTACAGTATGTTTAAAATGAATACAAATATAAATTTAAGTTATAAAACGAAATTTAATAAAGAAATACGAAAACGAATTTTAATTGTATTATAATTTAAATTAAATAAAAATAAAACAAATATTGAATAGAAATGAAGACATTTATGGTGTTGTGTTCACATGTGTTCACATGGCTTTTCCCGTATCAAATTGAAACAAAGCCGAACCAATTGCAACGAAGATTATTACGAATCCTCGTATGCGGTCGTGTTTATCCCCGTGTTCGTCATCTGTTTAAGGAATAATTTATTCAAAATATAAAATTTCTTAAAACTTGTCTTATATACCGACGAGCATAACGATCACAACAACTACCCATAAAATAATGAGAATAATAGTCCCAAAAAATCCAATTTTAAAAATAATGGGCTCTTCAATGAATTGGGCACAGAGTACAGCAACCACTGCAACCGCTGATAATATAGATGCTATCAATAAAAGAGTGTACGATCTATCTATGATTACATCGACGAGAAAGTATAGGACAAACAATGCCATTAAGATTCCATTAGTAATCAGAATTAAGAGTTTGGCCACTTGTGCTTCGAATACCATTTTGAAAGTGTTTTGTCTTAATTCTAAATTTTAAAGTGTTTAATATCAACCGTTTATATAAAGTGTTCAAAATGTGGGTATAAGTGTTGCAGCGCGCGATAGGTATTCTCATTGTTATGAATACGCTGCTCATAAAACAGAGATAACCAGCGATAGTATAATTCGGGAATAACATCACTTCGGGCGCAACAATGGAAAATTTTTGCTTAAAGTACAGAATGTCTTAAATTCTTTCAATTAGAGTATAAACACGTGTAAAGTGTATGAGAGGAATATTTTGAGTGATAATGGACTGAGATTTACAGAGGATAACTTAAAAATGCATTTTATAATTCATTACAATTCGTTTGATAATCAAAAGTAAAATTATTTTAATGTAATTAAAGTGAAGAAATAAATCGATTTCATAAAAATACATTTTTATACATTAATAATAGAATATAAGACATTCTGTACTTTTTATTATAAATTTTCTATTGTTGCGCCCGAAGTGATGTTATTCCCGTTTTATACTATCCCTGAAGATAACTTTACAGAAATGAGTGAATAATTATTAAATTAGTAATTATTAATAAAAATGTTGACCAATCGTATGGAATGAGTGTATAATTGCTTTGAATAATAGAAAACAATATTAAAATGATATGAATGCAAATCATGTGTATGCATGTGAGTAATGACGATAATAAGCTCAAAAACAAGGAATACACTGCTTTTAGTCCAAATTAGAGGCCGAACTGGCTAAAATTTTGAACCCGAACCCAATTCAGGCCCAACAGAACAAACCCGAGCCCAACCCGACAAGACCCGAATATAAAAAAAACCTCTCATTTCATTAACCTATATTTCCCTATATTAAGGACATACACTGCCGAGCCCTTATGTACACTCGTGAGCAGTCATTATTTGCCACCTACAGCCAAATATCA
>JAQGCF010000375.1:0-10690 GCA_034699405.1 Hermanniella punctulata | reverse complement strand
TTTTTAAAATCGAATTATCCAGTCAAAAGTTATTCAATTTTTCCGAGTAATGATTGTTATGTCAAATGCTGTATATTGCTCTCATTACTGTATTCTGTAGTCATTACACTACTATACATTACCCGTATTTTATAATATTATTGTAATTTAAATCCTTTTAATAATTATATATAAAAATACCTCATGTTTTGAAACCAGACCTGAACGACACGCGGGGAGTAATTAACTTCTTCGGACAAACGTATAATATCGTGTTTCTTAGGTCTAGGATTAATTTCATACTGTGCTCTTAGTATTCTAAGTGTTTCCTCGCCGAGAACAGACCGAACCCTAACCTTCTTGCCGTCACTCATAAGGAGCTCTTCATCGAGTGAAGACGAGTCGCGTTGAGATTCTTCATCACTTTCAGCAGCACTTGAATTAAGAGTATTTGATTGTAAATGAGTTTTATTACAGATATCATTGGAAAAGATCTCTTTGTTATTAATTTCGTTCAAAGACTTGTTGGTTAAAGTGAGTCTATTTTTGCACAGAGAGGTCTCGTGTTGAGTTAGATCTGATTTGGTTTCAAAATATTGGTCACAATTACGACATTTCAAACTATTGTGAGAATTCAAAAATGACTTTTTTATGTCATCGGGAGAATCGATTGGTGCGATTTGGGGCAAATGTAAAGAAGATGCCGACAGTGTTAATGGCGATGGATTGGCGGAACGTATCTCTCCATACGAACCATTATTCATAGGGTTGGCTGATTCGAGAGTATTTGAGGCAACCGTTGAGTCCACTATTTGTAATATTTTCTTCATTGAGTTTAAGTCATAATTTTCTAAAACGTTTTCGTTGTCTGAATTCGTTTCCATTTTGTTTCGATTATTGCAAACCAGAGAACACTTCTCTCTATCCATATCTTTCACTGATTTATCCATTTGTGATCTGAGTATTGCATTTGCGACTTCTGGATAGCTCGACAGTGCGGACGACAAGTAATGAGTAGGTAGACCTACTGAGGCGACAGCTGCTGAAAACAGTGCCGGATGAAGGTTTGGCACTCCCGATGTGTAGTTCTGTGGAACATAATTACCAAATGCGCTCTCAGGAACACATCTTCGAAGATCAGAGGAAAAGAATACGGGAGGAAATGTGTCGTGAGATTCACTTTTAAATACTGAAATTGAGGTTCGATTCGAGCAAAGGTCCGAATTGTCGTCTTTTCTCAAAATGCGATTATTTGCCGACATTTTTAAGTTTGTCTGACTGTTCGAACTGTTGGCCAATAAATCCATTTTATTTAAAGATAATTGAGAGGACAAACAGTTGGTATTGCCGCCATTCAGAGACAAATGATTGTTACGATTCCTTTGTGTACGACTTTGATCCACTTTTCTGACCTTTTTTTCAAATGAATAATATTTAAAGAAATAAAAAACTAATAGTTTTGAATATGACTTACTTTCAAGTTGACGACGAGGCACTTCTTACTAGTCATGTGGGAAGAATAGGATCCGGAATGAGAGAATCTTTTACCACAGTTAGGACAGGCAAATGGCTTTTCTCCGCTGTGTATCCTTATATGCTCTTTGAGGTGATGCTAAACACAAGCAATTGCTAAACGAAATGTTGAGTAATATAGAGCAGAATTACCTTAAATTTGAAAGCCTTAAAACATTCCGGACATTTGAATTTCCGCAACACTTGACTTTCATCGTGGCTGAGCATATGGCGCTGTAGACGGTATACGTTGGCAAAACTTTTATTGCACAGTTGACAAGACTGAAGTAAAGATGCAAAGATGCATACATGCAGACAGCAGTGATAGAAGCAAAGCACAGGTAAAGGTGACAGAAGTTAAGAGTAACACAAATGGATTATTGTTTGCATGCAATCACCAAACGATAACTTTAGATAAAGTTGTATTCAATCAATAAATAACTTTGGTTTATAATCAATGTTTTTATAAACAAATTTATTACTGATTTTGTTATAAAGCCATTGCATTGCAATAGAAATTAAAAGTATTGTTAAATTGTTAGAAGAGTTTAAATGAATTAGAAGTGCACTGCAATAGCGAAATAAGTTTTACTGACTGTGAGTTTAGTTATCTATACAGTGTTATTATATTGATAGTAGGACAGAGATGGCTGAATCAGTAAATTACAAAGTAATGGTCTCACCTGTCCTTGAGTTGAATGAAGTAATTCGTGTTTCTCTAAATGTTCTTTCTGTGAAAAAGATGTCTTACATTTGGGGCAAACAAATGAGTTCTCGTTCACTATTCGAGCAACTATTGCATCAGAAGAATGAATTGAAGCGGGAGGTGACGTCATATCGGATTTGCAAATAGGAACAATGGCTGCATGAATGTTGGTTATGTGCTCTTGTAAAGACAAAGATGACCGCTGACCACGAAATAGTTTTCCGCAGTGCGGACATCGCGCCAATAGCACTGGAGTCTCACCTAAAAATCAGAACAAATATTTTCATAGATAAGAGTTTTTGTCAAATACTTGTCGTATCAGAGATTGACTTTCGAATGACTCCAAAAGAGAATAGAAATGAAATGAGAGAGAGATAGTATATTATTATTATAGGTGCAGTACTAGTACTGTAATTCCCTCTAAAACTTCTATATATTATATGAATTGCAATTGGAATCAATGCTGTAGTAAAGCAAGCAAACAACAAATTGCGGGAGTTGTCTCTGAGGCCCCGGCGCCGTTATCTATCATCCAACTTGTCAATGGAAAGGGACATCGATGCGGTTGTAAGGCATCGCATGGGAATAACGTATGATTAAAAAAGAAAATAGGAAAAGATTTCTTATAACACATGAAACTGACACATGAATGAGCCATAACAGTCAAACCAAACTAATGACTACACACTAACATAGCTCACAATTATTGGTAATTATTTACAAATTAAAATATTATATAAAATTTTGAGACTCTATTCAAATGATAAAAACTCAATTACTTGTGAATAAAGTAAAACAAATTTATATAAATTATAGAATAATATGATTGCTTTAACTCAAAAATAAATAAATAAAACAATTCATCAAATGTCAAAAGTAAGTTATGCCGAATGGGATGCATAGAGTTTACAGTATCACTACAATGAAAAGTATTGAGTATTTCAACTTTTCTATATTGAATTTTTATTTTAAAAATCACAAGTTTTCCAAACTCTAATAAATTTTCCGCAAAAGATTAACAAATTAATAAAAGTTCAAATATTTCATTATTAAATAAAAATGCTTTTGAAATAAGTTAAATAAAATGTATACATAATGTAAGTGTTTTATTTATGCAAACAAATCATTGATATCAAACAGTTCACTCAAGTAATTATTAAACCGATTGGCAAATACTGATTAGAACTTTTGGAAGAGAATGAAATAAAATTTGTTTTGGCTGTCCTACTGTTACCGTGCGCTTATATCGATTAAAATAAAGTCTTAAGTTACACTATATGTAATAATGGATGGATTAATAAAAATAATTTTAAAATACTTGTTACAATCCAATCTTTACTTATTAAGTTTTCGGTAAATTTATATATACTGTATGTAAATTAATAAAAAGAATTATTGCTATCGCGCGCGCATATATTAAACATAAATTTTTATTAATTGTTATTTAAGATTTATTAAAGAATTGGATCGTAACAAGAATTTTAGAAAATCTGTAAAAGATTTCATTGATTAGGCAATAAAAATAGAAATTCTCGCAGATTGAAAAAATTTAAAATTTTCGCGTTTTAAAAAATCCATATATTCTGGACATTTTGTAAAATGATTCTAATTTTCACAAAATTTCCTTCAGAGCAAAAACTACGTAAATAAAAAACACGTATTGACAAATATCAAACCTAATTTTCATAATCACTAATTATTGTTTTTTCTAATTTAATTCATAATTTCAAGAATTTTTAACTCAAAAACAACAAGAGATAAAAATGTGGTCATTATATCTGTATTTATAATTAAAGTTAACTATAATTAATAGATTAACTTTTCAAAAAATTTGTTTTAAGATCTTTTAAGAAAATTTTTCAAAATTTCATGAAAAAATTCATTTACATTTAATAGATATAAGCAGGGACAGTATAATTCGGGAATAACATCACGCGCAACAATAGGAAATTTTTGATAAAAAGTACAGAATGTCTTATTAGTGTATAAAAATGTATTTTTATTAAATCGATTTATTCTTCACTTTAATTAAGTTAAATAATATTACTTATAAATAACAAACGAAATGTATTAAATTATAATTTATATGCATTTTTAAATTATCCTCAGTAAATCTCTGTCTATTATCTCTCAATATATTCTTCTCATACCCTTTACATATGTTTATACTCTAATTAAATTAAAGTTAAAATTAAAATTTAAAAAAATTAAGACATTCTGTTGTTTTTAACAAAATTTTTCTATTATTGCATGTGACGTTATTCCCGAATTATACTAACCCTGGATATAAGTTTATATTAATTTTCTATCAATACGAGTATATACTGTAGATAGAATTGTAGTAAAAAGAGAATGTACAGTCTGTAGAAGTTAGTTTTGTTTAAAATCAATTCCAATTTTTATAACTATTGGCTAATTTAATAAATTAATTAAACAATTACTTGAATGAAATGTTATTCAAAACAATGAGTTATTTCAAAGACTTTCCAAACTAAATAATTCCTTTATTTTCTTATAAGTACAAGAGATGAAATAGGGCTTAAATGGAAATTATGAGTGATTTTACAATTTTAATTAAATTAAATTAAAAATATTTCATTTATGCTCTTTATTGAAAAGTTAAAAATTATGGCAAACGATAAAATTGAAATACTTAACACATATTATAGTATCAATATTTTATACCAATAAAAATATGCCTAAATCTGGATTTATGAAAATTGTTACAAAAAAGTTGAGGTCATAAAATTAGGGGATATAACAACTTGATATCGATATCAGACTCAAACAGCACAAACTCTAAATGAGTCGAGTAATAGATTTGGACCAAAATAGCATCAATTTATAAGTGCTTTGAGAGAAATAGGAGAGAATAGTATGTGTTAGGGGAGAGGGAGGGAGAGAGAGAATGAGAGAGAGGAGAGAGAGAGGAGAGAGAGGGAGAGGGAGAGGGAGAGAGAATTGGATTTAGAATATTATAAATTTATAAATTTATTTCTTTAACTCAAAAATCTTCAATGAAGTTAGAATTGACGAAAATGCGAACCATATAATAAATGGCAAAGCGATAAACATTTTTTTAGTAAGCAGTGATAGGAATAGCCAGTTGTATGAAATCACTTGGGCTCAAAAATAAGACTTTGGAGAATATAATGTGGAAAAGACTCAGAACTTTGAGTCTGGTATTTGATTTTATTTGTGAATTATTTGTTATATTAGATTCAAGTCATATAACTCTATAAAATTGACGTATTAGTCAAGATTGGGATGAATGAGAGTTACAATAAATAATAACAATGTTCTCAGATCAAGGTTGTTGGGTTGTTGGGGTTGAGCTAAGTTTTCTCATAAAGTAAGCAGAATTGCAATTTAAATAAAATTGATGGTATAGTTATGAATTGGGAGCCGAGGCTTAATTTGGGATCTATCATATTATTGATGTGAAGTTACTCACGAGAGCTTTGCAACAACAATATACAATGTATTAGTACGTGCTTGGCTTACCAGTTGCAAAATAGCTCAATGAAATGTCTCACATTTCAAGGCATAACCTCTACTCCAATGTTAAGCCAAACATCGCAAACAGTTTCACTTTTAATTCAATGTTAGCGTTAAATGTGATTTTGACTCATCTAACGCTCAATATATTGTATATATAACACATATACTGTATATTATATATAACAACTGTTCACAAATCCGTTCGATAAAATATAGCCATTTAATGCACAAGTCTTGCAGTCTTAAAGCGCACCTTAAGAGCACAGCTGGTACTTATTGTGAATACAATAACAGTAACACTTGCACCTTCCTTTCCTGAAGCCAACTTTTATTACAGCAAGCATTTGGAACATAGCTTTGACCATAGCTTCAAAGTCACCTTTGCTGTGATTAGTGCACATAAACTAATAAAGAAAAACATAACTTCTCTCATAAAGATATCAAATTTCAACCATTTGTGCGCTTCTATTCTACCTTTTTATCTTTGCTATAAGAACTCAGTGCCAATTATACGACAGGCATCTCGTTTCTACTCTATGTAAGTCAATATTATTGGCACTACACTACAAACTATCAATCAAAAAGCATTGCCCACTCTTTACAGTATTATATCAAAATTATATTACAGTGCATTAAGTTAGCAAACAAGTAAACAGTACTTCCAACCAAAAAAGATTAACTCAAATCCCAAATGTTTATAACTAACTCAAAGGTAGTTCGATTTGTAAGCCATAAACTATCATTAATTTCGTTTTGAATATAAAATAATCTGAATTTTCAATAACATTACGACATCAACGAAAGGGGTGGGCATTCGTTGCATACAAATTAAAGTAATCAAATGAAATGTGAGTGAATAAGAAGAATATTGAACGATAATTGTTGTAAACTTATTGTTGTTAACTGTAATCAATAAATATATTCATAGACCACAAAAATATCAAATTTAAGTTTTGCTATAAAACAGAGAATACTTTTCGCTCATTTATCAAAAGGGGTTTTGCAAAAGTTGACTACAGTTATTGGTCTGATGTTATATTGTATGCATTAATACATTACATAGAGACTGTACGTTACTGTACTGTGGATTCGCTCATATTGAGAAAATTAGCATCGATTCAAAAGAGAAAAAGTTGGAGGAAATCATAAATTTTGATCCCTTTTCGTACTTTATATGAAAGTTACTTTTATTCGGTCTTTTATTGAATAGGATCTCATTTTTTGTGTGCGTATTCACTAACTCTTAAATAAATGTGTACTGAGTTAGCACTATATTGATGAGACGATCATAAATGTATGCAACTCTTAGGAAGAGGAGAATAGTTTCACGATTGAGGGAACCCTACATTTGACAGTTTTCACAATAACCATTATATGAAAGAGTGAAATAGATATATATTTTGCGTTCTTCTCATGCGTTCGTTGTGTTGATGTGCGAGAAGAAAGTTTGCAATACTTTTTGCAATAATCGTTCGCTAAAATAACACAACACAACGACACACTTGCAATAGGGGTCAATCCAGAATGCATTCAATGATTGCGGTGAAGCTCTTCAACCACACCACAGGAGCAGGAGCTCTATCTTTGATAGATTGGCGAACTCGCAAGAATTCTGTGCCAAACCTCATATTCTATACTCACATGACTTTATTGAATAAACGGCACAAACAAAATATCAATAGAAATATTGGAAGCCGTATATTAATTACAAAAGGCGGGCACATGTGTTACTGACAGACATACATATACTGTTCAAAAGTGACTTTAACTGAACTCCTATTGTCTTAAAGTATGTGCGGTGTGTGCTGTTAAAGCAACGTTGGCAGTATGTATGTATTGTTTGAATAATGGCCAATAGGGAGGTATCTCATTGTCAATAGCAGGTGCACTGAGTGAGATGTAGTATAACTAAAATAGTATGGAGTTTACGGTAACTTAGATGAGCTCTGAATGTTGCAATTACCTGCATCAATGAGTTCAATTTAGAGAGCAATCTAATAAATTAGCCTATCATTGATCACTCGCTCCTACTCTCCTAATACTCACATACTCTGTATAGCTCTATGTAAAGCAGTAATTGTACCTGCATTTGAGTGCAACACAGCTTCTACGAGCAAAACAATGGCAACTTTGCTTTAATATTAATATATACCATATATAACCATCATATCAGGAAACGTAAATCAATTGTAACCGGAGAACACATGTGGGCTATTATGACTATATGACTAAAGAGAAAGGAGAGCTCAATGTCGAAAGAAACCATTTACAGCATGAGTTGTGCCACCATTATTTCAAACTAATATAAACTGAGTTTGGGAGGAGAACGCAATTTACTTGATGTCACCTGAAACGGAAATTAGACAAAACGAGACCCAATCAAGTCATCTATCAGTCAAATACTATTCTAACGCATTACACTAACAACACTCTATCCATTCAAAAACAGACCGTCCATTAGATAAAGTGTTGCAAACAATCAATTTATTTAACAATCATAATTGTCCTCTTGTTCTCTATTATTATCCAACACTTTTTATTTATTCCGCCATAAAATCTACTGTTTTCTACTCTACATAACATTTGAGTCATTATTTTTATTGTCAAAAGTTTTTCAATATTTCTAAAGTTTGTTCAAAAAAGACTTTATTGACTTTCATGAGAACAAAGTCATTAATAAGTTAAGTATGAATTTGGTATAAAATATATATGAAATATATTAATTATCTTATAGAACATAGGTAATGCTCAATCAAGAGGATAGTCTAATTTTAGAAAGGCGGGGAGTAATTTTTAACTTCTTATAAATAGCATTGATGAGATTTCAAAATATCTAACAGTGAACTCGCTTAATGAGCAGAGAATAAATGAGCAAAGCATAGGTTGCTGTGATAATAATATGTGAGGTTTTAAAACGCCTCAAAACAAATAAAGCTATTTTTGTATATAATTGAATATTTAACAAAAACAATAGTATTTTAAATGTTTGGAGAATAATAATTGAACTATTGATTAACGATTAGATTAAATTGATTTTTACAAAGAGTCAAATAAGTCACAAATTGATTATATTACTGAAAATACAGTAATAAAGCAATGGAAGAAATATAATTTATCAGTAGAGACGAGATATTCAGGCATTTTCAACTCTTACCAGGTTTTTTGACTAAGTCAAACATATTAATCATTCAATTTTTGTTTAAAATTTTGTGAACTACAGTATGTGAAGTAATATTATTATATTATTCAAAGTCAAATCACTTCTTTAATACAATTTTAACATTAATTGAGTGAAACAAAATTTTAACGTTATATTGAACTTAACGTAATTATAGTACTTTTGAGATCAACCAAAAAACCAGATAAGAGTTGAAAACGCCTGAATGTCTCGTTTCTATTTATCAGATAGTTTTGAAATATTTCATTTACTTTGTATAGAATGTTAGAAGAAATAGTAGTTCGCCATAAAATATAAAAAAATAATTTTAAAAATTTATTTGTTTACAATTGTAAAGTTACTCGGATTATAAAACTTCAAGTGCCAAAACTATATTACAATTAATTCAAAAAGCATTGCATAACATTACGATGAAATTCAAATTTAATTGTTATTTGTTTGTGAGAGAAAATCTAAATATTTACGATTTATAGTTAAAAAAGAATAAACAATACTATACGTGTGTTTAAAATAATAATAATCTGATTTTATAAAATTTCTGTTAAAAATTCAGTTTAATTCACTTTTGTTTGTAAATTTAAATAAAATGAGTTATACTGTATAAACTAAAACTGGTAACCTGTGGAATAGTGTGGAATAGTGTGGAATAGTTTGTAAATATTAAGCATAACTGTTAATATTGAATATTTATCTGATAAATATTAAAATCATATCAAGTGTTGTAAAATAATTTTAAAAGAAATTATTTAATGAAAATAATTAAAAAATCAATTACTAATTACAATATAATTGAGAACTGGAGTAAAAGCAATATAAAGTTATGGTAACCATTGATTATAGTAATAATAAATGAATGATTTGTGAATTCAGAAAATTAGCTCAATTTCTAAATTGTTTGAAACATAAAGAAAGAAATGATAATGATTAGAGTAGGACCAGATGGATGATGTGCTCAATTAGTTCGATTATATTGTGGGCCTAACCATAAGTTTGTCATTAAAAAACAACGCGAACGTCATAAGAGGAAAGTAAAGAATAAAAAGAGTAATTTTCTTGTTTTGAAGTTAGAGCAAGACATCACTTGTTTGTTGTAGTGTTTCGAGTTAGCGACAATCATGTTATTCGGAATTGACAAGTGTTTTCCCATTAACTCATTTCGCTTTTTTCATCACTAACTCGTAAGGGACTCTTTAATAGCTAAGAACACATCGAATATCAGGTTTTGAATAATACCAGTAGTATAATAGTAACGATAAGAAAAAGTATAAGAGAATTCAGTTAATAGTTTACTTAACTTATATAAAAATACAATAAAAGAGTATATACTGTACTTCATAATAGATTGAATAGAGTTTATTAATAAATACAGTATTATTTGAAAGTAATTTTCATTTAATTAAATTCAAATCTATAAATACTATTATTATTTTACTGTATTTGGCTTTTAATAAAACGATTTTTTAATTGAATTTTTAGATATACTGTACAGTGAAATAAGTCGTTACTTACTATTAAAAGCTTATAATAAATCCGCTGACAGTGGAAGCTAACTGTGGAATAGAATAAGACTTAAGTAGTTGTCTCACAAAAACTGAACCAAAACAAAATTCTCGAGAGAATCTAATAAAGAGCATGTGTCTCAAGTAGTGTTACACTCATCGTGTTTTGCAGCGATTGAACAATAAATGACTCCAAATTTTTGGGGTAATAATACCTTTGATTTCTTTTTTTATTTTATAAACAATATAAATATTTAAACTTAATTTTATATTTTTAAATACCACACAATTTATTAGAGATACAGACTTAAAATT
>JAQGCF010000374.1:0-10691 GCA_034699405.1 Hermanniella punctulata | reverse complement strand
TTATTCTATATTATAAAATTTCGAAATCTCTTAATAACTTTAAATTGTTATTTAATTATGATTTATTGAGTGCACGAATTTCTAATTATAAAGAGCTTTAATAGTTGTGCGAAAAATATTATTTCTTTATTTTCTTAGATATCATCCAGTTTTAGATAAATAACCCCAACACTAAATAGACCACATAAGAAATTTTACTAAAAATTAGAAAATGTCAAATCTAAAAGTTGTTTATCTTTTTCCTACATAAGTTAGTGCTCGTCTCCTGAGTACATACTGTACTAAATTTAGCGTAATTATAATCACTAAACTGTACTATGTATAATAGGGCTCATGTAAGTTATATTGTAGTATCAATACATACAGTTAAGACACTTTGAATTTAAGAAACTTTAGATAAATAGAGCAAAAGTTAATCCTTTATTTACCATTAACTGTCGTTCCATTCATATTCATTCTATGCACCAAATGCTCGACTCTGTCCCCAACAATGTTTGATTTGAGGATACCTTCTCTTGTGCTCCAAAGTACAAAAGGAAATCGAGAGTGTCGTTGTATTGGACGTAATGTCTTTCCATGGAATGTCTGAGACCAGGAACCGTTGCCTTCTTTACTATAAGCCCTAACATTGATTTTATACTTTGTGTCTGGGATTAGTTCATCCGCTTCGCAATATGTATTCGGTAATTCCCGGTCTACAAATGTAATCCGAGAAGAGGTCTCTTCTATGCTCACCTCATATGACCATCTCTGCCACGCCCCCTGACCTTTATCTCCTAATAGCTCTGGTCTTTCCCAAACAATTTTAGCGCTTCTGTCCAAAAAGACTGCCTCAACATTTTTGACAGGATTTAGTGGCACGGGATAGGGTTGACTCTTGGAGTCTAACACACACAATGAAATTAAGCCGTTGGCATCAATTTGAGTGGAGCTGTGGTGGTATTTTTCATTTTCTCGCTCATATTCTTCTCTAAAAACTTCGTTACCTTTTGTAAAATAAAACAAGTGGTCGTGAACTACCAGATTCTCAATGCCCTCCAACTGATCATTTCTTTGTGAATTTTGTCTTATATTTGTTCGATCGCTTCCATCAATGGTTATGGAAAAAATGGAGGCCTCGCGACTAATTGGCAGATAAATGCGATAATTGACGAAATCAACAGTAAAGGTAGTAATAGATGACTCCTGGAATATAAGACTGGCGTAATTATAGGTTATAACACCTGTTTCGATGAGTGCGAGATCAACCCTATAAAGACTAGCAATGTTTGTGTCACTATTTGATAGCCAATACAAAAAACCATTATAGGGATCGACTTTCAAATCTGAAGGTCTAGTTTTGAAATCAGTGATAACGGATTCCATGTACTCTCCATCGAGATTAGAGCGACTAATTTTGGTCTCCTCTATCATATAAATCTTATCATTGAGCCAATCCACAGATAAGTGACTGGGTTTGCGAGATCTATCCTTCACTATAGTTCGTATTTGTTTATTGTTTTCGTCCTTCAATGAAATTCTTCGAACAGAACCCGAAGTGTCGGAAACAAATAGGAATTTATACCCGACATGCACTGCCAAACCACTAATATCTGCAGTGTTTGTAAAGTCATTTAAGCGAAATATCACATCACCGTCGATAGGGAATTCTGGATCCCTTCTGATAACCTCTTTATCAGTGGCGAGAATGAGTTCAGGAACAGTCGTTTCATTTTCTAAATATCTTTTTAAATCTGACTCAAGAGTTAAAACATTGTTTTGTGCTTTGGGTCCTTCGCCAAAGTTATTACGTGTCACTACTGATATCGTGTAACTTGTATTGGCTTTAAGGCCGTTAAACATGTAATGCAAAGTTCTGTTATGTCTTAAATTTAAATCAATATCTGTTGTATGAGAATTAAGCAGATCTTTGACAATAGTTGGACCGATGGGTAACTCATTTAAATATAAGGCATATGAGAGAATCGGTCCGTTTGGAAACCTTGGAGGTTCCCAACTCACAGAAATTTGAGTAGGACTAACAGCTAACAGACTTGTAATTGTTGGCGGAGACGATGGCACGCCATAGGGTAGGGTTGAGATAATTACACTTTGTTGAGAGAGAAGAGTCATTCCGTATTGTCGTAATACAATCCATTCCACTCGAAACCGATATTGTGTATAAGCCTCGAGATCTTTGATTTCCACACGACTAGTATTGAGTGATGAATTAGGGTTATAGTAGTTCCACTCCCCTCCAAGCAATTCATATTTCCATTGCACCAAATAAGTGATGTTTGAATACAAAGATGTTTTCCATTCAATTACTAGAGATTCATTAGTGAGTGAGTCAGCCACGAGAAATGGTGCTGAAGGAGTGCCCGTCGAGAGTTTGATTTTATCGATATAAACGCTGAGCGCGTGATTACAGCCCAGCATACAATAAAGTACCTGATTTTATAACATCCAATACTCATAATTAGTGGTGAAGCGATGAAATCAAATATAATATTTTTCTCACCCAATTATTTACATTACTCGTATCATTACATGCTTGATAGCACGTTGGCTTTGCTTGAGTCCACCTTTGGCACCCTATTTGACACTTTAAAAACATTTCAAAATAGTTAATATTTCAGTATTTAACTCATGTGAATAGTTATAGAATAATGAGAGCAAAACTAATAATGACTAAAATATGAATAAATATTTATTCAAAATTAAATAATCAAATTATTCGAATAGATATGTTATGATGAATGTGTGCATTAATTATCTTATGGTAGCGATGATCAATCTTTTCAAAAGATTAAATTCCATTAATATAAAAATTATCAGAACTTTGTTTTTGTTTTGTTCAAACTTTGTCTACAAATACTTTTTAGCTATAAATAATGGTTTGCAAATATTGATACTCTTATCGCACTTTATTTTGATTATAATTTTTGTGTTAAAATCACTCCAACTTAGTATCAATAAGTTTAAGCGCATAATTAATTAAACTCATGATTTTTATCTTGTTTTAAGAAATGGATTATATTCTCCTTTTAACGATAGCGAATAGAATGATAATTATATAATTATAATATTATTGAATCATTTCATCAAATAATATCAATTAAAATATATCCCTCTTTAAGATTATTAATATTAATCAAAGTCAATAGAGAAAAGTCTCGCCCTAACCCAATCAATATAGATTTAACGCCGATATCTTGCATGGCATCAATTTTAAACTCCTTTATTAATATAGTGGTAACTCAATAGCAAACCATGAATAAAATATTTATATGTAAAGTGAAAAACAGTCATTTACTTCCTTTGATTATTCTCTTAACTAGAGTTTTATTTGCCAACTTTCACTCTTAGTAAACAAAATGAGAGGATGTTTAAGAACGTGATTATATCAAATAAAGACGATTTTGAAAAGCTCTTAAGCCTAAAGTGTGAGATTGTAAAACAGTTCAGTTGAACACATATTTGACACATAAAAACGTTATGCGAGAAAAGTTTAATAGCCTTTTTGTTTAAATGATTTATTTAATTTGATATATGTTTGACATAACATGTTTGCAAATATCGCTTTGATTCAGACGAAAAATCTAAAGTTTGAAAACTTTTTTTTAAGGTTTTGATTCTGGTTTTTATGTTTTGATAAACTATTAATCAATTACAGTGAATGAAATATTAACTTATTTTCAACAATAAAATATTTAAATGAGAGTTCTGTCAAATTTCTAAATGATTCGTTAGATAGAGATTCTAATCATTGGTTCGGAAACTTTAAAATTTCATTACCTTTTTTGTCAAATATTCAATAGAGTTATGTTTTTCTATAATAACTTATTTTGTATAAAACGTTTTTTAATAGATTTCCGGCCAATGAAGGAAATAAAGGGCCCTTTCATTAGCCAAATAGCTATACACTAAATGAGATTTAAATGTAAAATATTCCGTCGCTTTTGACGAATTTTTAAAGCGACAAAAAAAAGTTTATTGAAGTTATGGGAGTTTTCAACAAAAATTATTTCTCACATTTCATTAGATATATGAAGAATTCAAATAAATTTTTGCCAAATATAATGTTTTCACAGTTAAATGTAAAATATTTGAATGCCGTATATTAAGAATAAACGAAATAACTTAAATGTTTTAATTGGAATTTCATGGCTAACCATAGTTTACTCCATTTAATTGCATAAAATTATTCGTTATCTCACTTATGATTATATATAGATTTTATTCGGAATTTGTTATTTAAATTGTATTTTAAAAATAAATTAAGTAATCGGTTTGGGATCGGGGTTTTGCAAATCATTTATTTAAATAATTAAGTGCACAAATCTTATGTTTGAAAGACTTAAGCGATGCCTAATTTAATTTTTTTAATTCGATATTTAAAATGTAAATTAAATTCAACTTTAGATTATAAATAAGCCGTAAATGATTTTTAAATTAGGCACAAAAATCCACAAAAATTGGGTAAAAATATCAAAGTCGTGGAAAATTATTAATTATTTAGTTGGGAGAGTCTGAACTTGAAACAGATCTAAAAAAACTGATTATTAAATTATTAATGAAAATATAGAATTTTTGGGCAAAAAATCTCATTAAAATTTTGATATAAAGTTTTGAAAAAACTAAGTTTAGAGTTAAAAATATATATAAAGTTGAAAAGCAATTAAAATAATTTCAAAAGTTTATGGAAATATTGTATGAGCTTAACATAATAGACAAATCTAATCTTATTCTATGTGTGTCATTAAAATAATACTAATAAATTGATTTCCGGGATGAACTTATAGGCATTGAGGCGTAACTTCCTCTCCACCTTTACATTCAATTGCATAAATGTATTTATGAATATATACTATAACTTTCGGATGAAACTGAGGAATATTTTAACAAAGAGGGACTCCAACATTAATAGTTAAGTATAGCATACAGTAAAGGTGCGGTAAGGGTAATAAGACTATTAATGCTAAACCGACAACTATTTTTTTGAACGGAAACTCAGGTCAGAAAAGCTGACGAGACTCCCAAAAATATGATTTCAGTTAATAAAAAAAATGGTTTATGAAAAATGTTGTGGGAGTGGAATATTTTCATACAAAATCAATTCCCTATCACATATGCAATGATTTTTATAAATAAGTAATGAGATATGAAGTAAAGCAACAATTTTTATATACCCAAACATCCAAAACATGTTTAAACTGAAAAAACGAAGAAATTTTATTTTTCTTCTTTTTTGAAGACTTCAATTTATGCGAAAATTCTTTCGGTATTTTATTATTTATGATCCCAACAATATAAATATATACGCTGACACGAGAGGTCATGTGTCATTTAACTTTTTAACTCTCAGCACACTATTGATTAGATGATATACTGTACTTCTTTTTGATGAATGTAATAAATGACAGCACATATTCCAATGTTTTCGATATGCTATAGAGTAAGTGTAACAAAGTTCTAAACAAAGTGTGAATCACTATATTTTGAAACCATTTTTGACGATAACAATACAATATAATGTATTTTTGTTATTTGAAATGCATGCAAAGCAAATGGAACATCAGTTCTAGCATTTAAGTTAATATCATTTGATGTCAGCTTAATAACAATTTCCTCATTAAGATCAGGCTTTCTATAACACTCTATCTTATGTTAACACACGGTATAAGTAATTTTTCAATGTATAGACTGCTTGAGCGCAGATCGAGCTAAACATTTGCTTTCACGCTGTGTTTGAATAATAAATTAAAGTCCTCCTTATTCATAAGTCAAGGCTTTGATGATTTCAGAATATAAAAAATAAAATAATTGACTCAAATAAAAAATTATAGAAAAACAATTTTGGAATGTGGAGGCAGTAGGCAGCCATGCATAGCTCACTCATTTGATGCTACATTTTGTGATGTTATGAATTGTTTCAATTTGCACGATAGCTAAGATGATATGCATATTAAGTGGTATTGAACTTAACTTACATGTTGTAATTTGCAGCTCTCATTACAGGCGATGTCAAATACATTCTCTTCGAGATTCTGTAAGAAAAATAATGAATAGTATAAAAATATTTATATAAAAATTAACTTAAAATTATTTTGTTTAATGATCTCAACTGAGTGTATAATTAAGACCTAATCATTAGATCACATAATCACTAATAATTTGCGAACTTTTTTCGGCGAAGTCTTAAAATTAAGTATAACATTGAACTTGTCTTAACACTAGGGATAGGCGAACACATAATTTTTAGGCCATTCAATAAATATACAGAAAAATATAAAATACATACGTATATTAAAAAACTTTATTTAACAAAATAGTTATTTTACGATAAAATATGTTAATAAAAAATAAATTACAACTATCTATACAATTACAATTACAAGTGTTTTATTTAAATGGTTCCAAAAATAATTTTAAGTTTCAAATCGGATTCACTTTAATTATTTCATGAAAAACTTGATATGAATTTCTAATATGAATTGATATTTTAATAGTTAAAGTCAATTCAAATGTGATATTCTTAACTAAACAACATTCAACTTTAGAAGTGTATTTGTTTGCATCAGATTTGGTAAAGTTATGTCAGACGATAAAATGGCCCATGAACAATTTGAGGATACTGTCTCATGTTTCCAGCCCATCCTTAATTACTACTATTTTATATATATATTCAGCATTGTTTTGGTGGATATAATAATTTATCAAATGTATTATCTTAAACAGCATTTGACCTTTTATTCATTTTTCACTGACAGACTTAATAAATTTTGGTAATATTTTGTACATATATTAGAAACGGTGAACTATTCGTTTCAGTCATACCTACTTCTAAATTAATTAGACATTTGAAGTCTATTGTTTGAAACTATGCATTACATTATGTTAAACAGCTTTTATAATAAATAGACTGTAATTAATCTTTAATTGACTTTTAAATACCATAGAATAAGTTTATTGCCATCATTTTCGCCTCCTTATAAATGATTTGTGCCAATGCTTATATAGTATTTTCCTAATTAATTGTTGATTAAGTTTTGATTGTTCTAATAATTGTTAAAATTTATTGCACACAATTGACTTAGCATTAGAACAATTAAGACTTGAATGGTTTGAAAATTACATATTAAGAAAATAAATAAATATATTTGAAAATTATTTATAATTTAGACTGGAATAAGAATTCATGCCTATTGTATTGTATTGTACACTCCAGTAATCATTTTTAGTCTGATAGCTAATTGAGTTCAATTATTAATTTCTCATCAATTGATTGAAATATACTGTACTAAAGATATGTATTAAACAGAATACAATTCTTCTAACTACCAGTGAAACAACAGTAAACTATAAAACAATTAGATTTATACAATTGATTGTATTATGTGAATTGGGATACATTAAAGGTTAGAACTGAAAATGGAAAACAACTTACATTTAATGAGTCTATCATTATTGCTATTGTTTGCTCAAAGGTATTTTTGAACTTAAAGTCAAGTATGTTATTGTTTGAAAACTTTTTAAAAGCTATGCTTGGATTGAAAAATAAATAAAATAAAAATGTTTAGTAGGTTTTGTAGGTGTGACTTATTATTTGTCTGTTATTTTGAATCTCATTTAAATTTATGTTATGAAAGAATTTATAAAATATTTACAAATGACATGACTTTAAACTAAAAATAATAAATTTAAAACAATCGGCAATCGTTAGGTTAGGGTCAACGGGGATTCGATGCAGAGAAAAGAATGCAAAGAAAAATTAGTTTAAATGTTAATGCAATAGATTGGTTGCATTGGTGCCCATTGGTGGCCGACTCGACTCAAATTACAAAGTCTGCCGTAACATTCAAAACAAGAACTGCTGTAACATGTCTTCAATCATGAATTATCGTTAGCTTTAAACGAAGGGTTACAGCCGGTCAATAGAGTTCTGAAGAAATTGAGCTATTTTTACAAAATTTATCTCTAATTTACAAAATCTGAAAAATACTTTTTTCTGTTCGAACGCTTCGCTTATCTTTATAGCTATAATTTATCTGTTTTTTTGTTGTAAATTTATTTTGACTTTCACTGTCTTCACTCTACTATAGCTATACAGTACTGTATTATTTCCCAATTAATATGTACTTATTTCAAACTCTTTCCGAGAGCTGAACAATATTTTTAATTCAGTCAATCGATCACAAATACATCACAAATACGTTCAATTAGTTTGTAATTCAATACATCTCAGTAGAGTCAAAAGCATCACATGCAACGCCAGGGTATGCAATACATGGATCTCGTCAGCAGATCACCACTTGATGACCTTTCCTCAATTATATGCCTCACCCACAAAACTGATTTAAATACATGTTTGCCATTACAGTAGAGTACGAATTCCAGATCACTCCCCTTTTTTTGAATTTTGATTTTACCTCATTTAGCTTTCGAGTGGTATAACAACTCTCTAAAATTGACTGCACTATTAGAAGTTATTTACCAACCAAGTCGTAAAAGTTCTCTCGTAGGGGAAAAAATTGATTAATACTATTGTTAAAAATGTGTTCGCATTTATTTTGGCGAAAATAGTCAAATAATTCTTATAATTGGAGGTAACAATTGAGTAGAAAAATTGCTGACGCACTCAAATCTATTGAATTGAATTAAAATAACAAAAAAGCAAAAATTGCTGAAAGACTAGACTAATAATAAAATTCCGGTTATGGAATTCCATCAAAATATTTATGGCTAATTTGAGATTTTTCAACAAAAAATTATTCAAACACTTGACTTATAGGAGCCCTCACTTTAGGACAAGTGTGGATTTTTTTCAATTTGTACACAATTTTTTAAATAAACTTATAGTCAGACTATATTCTGGCAAATCTATGCCCAGAAAAACGTTAGTTTATTTAGAATTAGCATAAATAAAGTGAATGTCTGACACAACACTCTAAAAGTTTGTATTGAGTGCCCAAATGCTAAACAGAACACCCAAAATAATCGCATCTAAATAGCAAATGTTCCCAATAATGACTTAATTAATCAACAAACACATGAAATTCAATATGCTTTGGGAATTATAAATACAGTCTGACTATTAAATTTGAGACAAAAAATAACACAGAATTTTATTAACTTAACTGTGAATACATTTACGCACAAATAATGGCATAAAAAAGATTACATTTAAATAAATGTGAAGGAAAAGCCATACATGAGAACTATTTAAGTGTTGTTCACAATTGAGTACAAGATTGAAATAAAGTTTAATTTCCTGAATTAGAAATTACCTATAAATCAAATATTATATAAACGAAATGGCATTGCGTTTCAATCAACAGTTTTAATCAATTGAGAAATTTGTGTCGCAATTGAGTCTAAGTTATATAAATATAAAATGAAATTAGATTTGAATTTAAGTGAAGCTTAAAAATGCAGTTAATATATAATTATTTTTATATAAATCACAATAAGTTTCCTCATTAAACAAATTTGATAAATTGTCTTTTTTAGAGCTCAACAAATTGTATTGAAAGTCAGGTCTGGGTTACGGTTCAGTGAAATGTTTGGCCAGTATTTGACAAATAAGTTTAGAGTTATAACTAGTTTTTAAAATCAGTCTATTTTAGAACAGATTGCAAATCACTAAATGAATGAATGACTGGAAAACAGAGTTTATGAATGAAAATTTTAAAACTTCTTTGAGGGAAAACTACTAGTAAGAAATATTTAAGCACAGGTATAACCTGCAGTACGACGTGCTTCAACACCTGGTTGGCACCAAGTCTTCAATATAAGAAAGAAAGGGAACTATTATTATGTTTAACGACAAAGAAAGCACAACATATTGTAAGATATCTCGATTTTCAAAATATTCTTACGGGAGAAAACTCAAGACAATATACTGTGTACGGGAATTTGTGGGGGAAGAATGAGAACGCACTATTCGCTGAAAAGCAATGAAATCTAATGCAATGTGTGTAACGCAATGTGTAATGCATTGTGTGTAATGCATTGTGTGTAATGCTTGGTCAGTCAAGTAGTCCCTCACAGAAACTTCTTAAACATTGAACGGAAGACGACGATTACCAAAAATATCAAAAGCAAAGACTAATCATTATAAAAACGGACTCATTTTGCAGAAATTAATGCCAAAATAAGTCTCTCACGGATTTAAAGTTTTTATTAACATTATTATACCTTCAGGTTCTCATATTGTCTTCTTTTCTCTTTCTTATACTTTTGCCACAATAAAAGATATAAAACATTCATAATTTGCACAAAAATAAGCACTAAATTAAGAGTCTAACAACCAATTTAATGGTAATCTTAGTTCAAAACTTTATCATCAAAATTGTCTTTTAATTTGAAGACAATTATTTTGGTTAAGTTTTAATGATGTTCTTTATTTCATAAGAAAAATAATAATAAATTCAATTTTAGTGACAATAAAAGAGTTAGTACAGTCTTTCTCGTTCATTTGTCCTCACCTAATGCTAATATCAGACTTTTAATATTTAGGCTAAATATATAAACAAGCTTGATTCAAGATTAATTTAACTACACTTTTCAAGTTATAATATGGTTTGATTCAAGATTAATTTAACTACACTTTTCAAGTTATAATATGGTTAGTTATTACTAGAGTCCTCAAAATAAGGAAAGTCCTTATTTTTTCTAGACCACCGAAATAATAAAATAACAGTAAATGT
>JAQGCF010000373.1:0-10691 GCA_034699405.1 Hermanniella punctulata | reverse complement strand
ATAGTTATATTCATTATAACTTTCATTCAATGAATAACAAGAACTACACAATGAGCGAACTGATTGATTAAAATAAAAAGAAAGAATTTTTACAAAGAATTTATTAATCGATAAACTTTTCATAATTTAATTTTTTGTACTAAAATAACTTGAAATAAAAGGTATAATTCATATATAAATACATTAGTATTTTACTGAGTAATTAGGAAATGTAAGACGAGGATTGAGGATTGGAAAAGAATGGGAGATATTATTATATTATTTATTATAATAATAGCTTTAGTCTCTCTATTGATTCTTTTCATTTTTCATGCATATACAGAATATTCTCTATTAATAAAAGGCTTTTTAATGAGAATTATTGATTTATAATATTTGCTTTTGAATTATTAGTTCTAACGTAAAAGTCAAATATATTAAATTTCATGCATCAGTTGACACATTCATTCAAAACAAATTTATAGGTTCCTAACGAAACATTAGATTATTGATTCATTAAATTAATTAATTCAAAGATTTTTTTTTAGTTAAAAGTTTAGGCAATCTTTAAAGTGCTCTAAACTACAGTATGAAAGGAGGAAAAAACTAATTATCGGAGAGAATTTTTCGCTAAAAGTATGATAAATTAATTTCGCTAATGAAATAAAAATATTTCGAGTAAACTATTAAAAAGCATTTCCAATAGATCTTTGATTCTCTCATTACATAACCTTTCATTAAATATAATTTTAACTTCAAATTTCTTACAGTTCTTTTAATCGTTAGCAAAATCTGACGCACAAAATATCCAATAAAAATGAATATACAGTAACCGTTAAAATTACACAATTTTACAATAAAATGCATTATTATTTAATATAAGTACAGTTAAATATAGAGTCAATTTTTATTTTCACTTTTAAAAACTATTTCTTTTTATGGATTCAATATTAGAATAAAAGTCTCACTGAGTTATGAATTATTATTTTATTTTTTCAAATCACAATATATTTATATAAATATTTTTATATACAGTATAATCCTTACAATCAAAAGCATACATAAGTCTTGATTATTACTGTATTAAATATGAGAAGACTATGCAGTGAGACGTTTATCTAACAAATTTCAAACAATAGTACTTTACATTACAGTTAAAGTTTGTTTAGTCAACATTAAAAGTATTAACAAATATTAGTATTAGCGCTAAATTTTAATAATTATTAAAATAGTAATTTTACATTCAGTACAACATATTATTTGTTTTATTAAGAAAGTTATGACTGTTCTGTATTATTGCATATATTTTCATATTCCCTCACATTTTGTTATATTTCGTGTCACTTAAAACTTAATTTCATTTCATACTCCTCTCATTCAATATCTTTTCAGCGCTCAATATATTATATAAAACACATTTTTATTAATATTGAATTTGAATCAGATGGTAAGTACTGTCACTCTTTCAATAATATTAGTAGAAAAAAGTTTTTATATGACTCGAATAAAAAAATTAATAACTCTTTCAAAATTGATCCAAAACAGTGAAACTTACAATTCTGTACTTCAATGTGAACTTATTTTTGTTATAATTATTAATAAAAAGTTTAAATAAATTTTTTTTATTAAATATTGTTTAAATTTTTATTGGATGAAAATTATACATTAATATTAATAATAATAATAGTTATAATAATAATAGTATTAATAATAATTGAAATCAAAATTTATTTAAAAATTGTATTTATGTTACTTTTTCTCAAGTTTGAGTTGTGGTCTCCGGTCGTGCGGCCTCTTATTATACATATTTACAGTGCATCTAAGTTTCATATTTCTCGGTCCTTAATGTAATAATTGCACCAAATATTGAATATATATTAGAATAAAAAGTGTTCAATTTTGAGAGTTGATGGAGAGCTACTTGCCATCACTCAACAGTGAGTCGGGACTACCATAACCACTTGATGCATCATCCGCTTGACGAGTATTCGGCGGCGAAGCCAGAGATTCGGTCTGTTTCTTGAGTCGATCTAAGCTGTTATAAGAGCTGCCGCCAAACATTATCAGCTCTTCGTAATCGTATTCACAAAGTATTCTATTGTCGTACAGATAAAAGCGGTCTCCGATGCAAAAACTGTGTGCAAAACAATAGCAATATTTTGATAACACTTCAAACTATTATCGACGCAAAACATTAATAAGTTTTTTCTCTAATTATATTTCCCTGCGCTTACATTGAATGCATAAAAACAAAATATAGGGAATAATGATAGAAGTAATTAACTATTTTTGTGGTCTTATATGTGATTTAAATGTATATAACATTTACTTATACTTTGGTATTAGTATGAAAAGCAAAATATAACGGTTTAAATGAATAGTGCGCTAAATGTTAATTAAGCTGAAAATAATTTGCAAAAAGGTATTAAAAAAGACAAAAATGAATATTCAATTAGATATTATGTATTATATAGTGATTACGGCAACAAATAATTACTTCTATTTTGGAAAATTAATTAATTTTTTAATTGATTTTTGAAGTGCAGTACACAAAGCACTTACCGATGGCTACATTGATTGCATTGAAAGCATTCCACTGCAAAATAAATTAAGAACATTATAGGAGAAGAAAAAATAATTACTCCAAATGAAATGAAATACACTCACAGTGATAGACATGACCGCCGCGAACCCTCATTACCATTTCGAACGCCGGAATAGTTTTATTACACGCAGAGCAAAGACCAGTGGTTCCAAATAACCTTATTTTGTTAGAAATAGAGAGAATATGACAACAGATATGTCTAAAGACTACTCAAAGAGTATTTGTTGCAAGTATTGGACATAAGCTATGATTGAAACCATTTGGTAATACCTGAGGTAATCTCGTTTGCAGAGAATGAGATTGGCTTTAGTGAAGAGCGTAGAGCCAACTTCCCCGAGTCGACAGTCACAACAGGCACACTTGAGACAGTCTTCGTGCCAGAGTTGGTCCAGGGCTTTGAGTAGATATCGTTCTCTAATTGCTTTATGACATGCGGCACATTCGGGTATATTATTTGATGTCATTGACGTCAACGGCTGACGCGTTGGTATTATCGGACCCGAAGATTTCATATCCATTGCTTTTGCACACACTTTATGTAATATATTCGTCAATAAAATAACTGAAGACTTGCCTGCAATACAAAGATATCAGGATTAGAGTCGGGAGAAATTGACTGCGAATTAACTGTGTTTTCAATGTTGGCATAAATGTAAAGAATTTGAGTTTTCAGGTCCTAAACGGAATTATTGGTTATATTTGACGCTTTATTTGTGTTTTAACTGTAATCGGCTTAAAGCAAAGCCATTCCATATATTCTCATCTCTCATATCATTTAATTATATCACTGAAATAATATTGATAGAACTCTTCCACTCTGTGCTCGCTCTTATACTCTCTATTTTCAGTTCTATTCAACAAATATAGCGCACAGAGAATACAAATACAAAGTATAATTGGATTGAATGTGAAACTCCATACACACTACACACCACTTATTAAATTAAATGTAAGAATGCATAAAAAGACGACATAATAACGAATATCAATACAAATGTGATTTCAATATCAAAAGAAAATATTTGCGATTATATTGAAAGCTATATCTACTCAACTCAAGCCATAGTCCTAACAACTATTGCGGAGTGACTGCAGAGTTAAAGTTTTGTGATTTCCGTTCTCTGCGCCAACACTGAACACAAGAGCACAACAGCTTGTGTCTCATTCTACCCGGTTTTGTCATTTTATGGCTATATTGTATCAGTTTATTTGATGCCTATGTGCTCTCCTATTAAATCATCACATCTTAATTGAAATCTTGTCAAAACAGAGAGACTGAACGTAATACACGTGTCACTAATGGTAGCTATAGCAACCTAACTGTCTCTCTTGCTTTATACTACCTCTCTCTCCCATCATATATTTGTATATCTCTTTCCTCCCTGCACTCCTGCACTCTCCACTCCATTGATGCTTTATTTCGAATCTCTTATTGAGCAAATAGGTCTCTCAAACCCATATATAACTTACGCAACTGTTACCCAGATTCACAATAATAGGCAATAGAAAGGTTCAAGCATTAGGACGAATGACAAAAATTGACAAAAGTGTATCGTTTCAAATACATATAATAGCTATCAGTGGCGTAACTCTATTTCCAATCTTCCCTAACGTTTATAATTAAATTTAATAAATATCGAAAACAAATCGAATCAAATGAATATAAATAAATATAAAAATAGATTTGTATTGATTTAAATGAATTAGATTTACTTAATGAGAAAGTGGTTACGCCAGTGTGTGTTGGGAACAACTCGTGCTGATCAGTTTGACAAAACTTTCTCATAACATAATACAATCGTTATTGAACGACACACTACGACAATTGAAATGGAAAACTAAACTGGAGGGTAAGCCAGAAGAGGAGGAGAAAAGGGATAATACGTTATGGCATTGATGTTCAATGATATTATCCATACATAGTTACTGTATTACTATAATAACATTCTTTGCCCACATTCAATTCGTACAATTACAGCACAAGTCAGTCACCTATTCCTCTATCACAAGAGGAGACTTTCATTTTTGCTGTCAATTATGGATGAATAGAAACTATGGTTATTTGGTTCGGATCGCATTACATAACGCATATTATATTACATTAAACACTGTTAACATCTAATTATAAAAATTGAAAAATTTGTTTTTTTTGCTTAAATTCTAATATTAATATAAAAGTTTTTAAAACACTTTATTTTCAATTCACTAATATTTTTATGATAGCATTAAAATAAAATATGATATTCTATTAAAAATGATTTTTTGCATTAAAAAAATATTACAAAATTTGTCCCATGAGTTCAATGTTTAGTTGATTATAATTAGTACAAGTCTTGTGAGTGATGGAAGAGTTTGTATGATAGCTAAATACATTTTACTACAGTATAACACAAAGTACTGGTTTATTCCAGTAATTGTTTGTTTAACATTTAGTAACATTTGTTTCACTAATGAATATAAAATTAAAATAACATAAAATAAATACTAAAAATATTATTATAACAAAATACCTGTTAAACAATACCTTATTTAATAATAATAAATGTTAGACTATTTTGTCATCAAAATAATTCTTCTGTGACTCACGAAACTCAAGTCAATTTGAAGTGAACCAAACGCTAAACTCAAGAGACAAATCTTGTTATAAATGTTTTTTAGATAATATAAATGCAATTAAATTATTAAATAAACTTTGAGTTGAAATAAAAGTTATTTTTGAAATTAGTAGTAATAATGACAAGTTTTAATATTAAACAAACAGTTGTGTAATTATTTTTAAAGCTAACTAAGGCCACAACTAGGGTTGTCGTCAAAACTTTAGCAAAATATTAGCTAAATTCAGCAAAATAACTAAAATTTATTTTTATGTATAATTTTATTAATAAATATTGTTTTGAAATTTATTTTATTTTGCTTTTTAATATTTAAATCACTCAAATAATACGTTAAGCAAAATTAATTTCCTTAAATATATAATCGTATTATGTAATAAAATATTGCAAATCTTATATTCAAGAATTTAATAGAGATATAAATAACTCAAATTTGTGTATAAATAAACTAAATTTGAAAAGTTATAAAAAATAGGAGTTAATAATTTTTTATTAGCACATTCTTTAAATATATTGATATAATTTTTGAAAATATAAAAATTTGGTTTATGTCTATTACTTGCATTGAGAATGCAATGGAATGTTTTAAGTGATTTAAATCTTAATTCGTGTAATTGTAGTGTAAATGATAATAAGTTAACCATAAAATAAAATTTAATGATATCTGATCTTTCTTTAAATTAAAAGTGATAAAATTTATACTTAAATTTTTCAACCCTAGTAACAACAAATGTGTGTACTATAAGTGGCACAGCTTTTGTAATATATTGATATTATAGTGCATTTATGCCCTATTGATGCCTTTGTTGATGATCTTTTTATTATCATTTTCTATTGACTAAACCATGAAAATAAAATAGAGAGAGAAATGATTGTAAATATGATTGAATGTGAGCCATAATAGATAGATAATGGGATGGAGAGAGAGGGTGAGAGAGAGAGAGAGAGAAAGAGAGAGATGAACTTGTGATCGAGTGAAAGAAAGGAAGAAATGAAAATATGTGTGTATGTGGAGTGTATGCAATAAGAGTAACACTAAAAGAAAAAACGATAATATGAAAGTCGGTCTTATTTTTTTATTTGTATGTGAGTTAGAGTAGAGGGTAATAGAGGACCATTCGAGCGTATTACAAGTCCGCTCCTAAGCCTAATCAATGTGTCACTGAGAGAGGTCTAGTATGAAGAGTAAAGCATAAAAGAGAAATTGGATGTATTGGAAGTGTCAAATCCACTTTCGTCAACTGTTTCATATATACACAGTATATACCAATAGCTTTCTTTACTTGTACTCAGCCTTACTTATTACACATTTATAAATAACTGGCAATAAGACCAAAGAACGGCAAACAATGCTCTGGTGTGATATGAGAGCCAATTTGCGTCAATTCCGATGCACTCATCGATGTCATAAAAATTGTAATCATATGCAAAATATATATATATAGTATTGAATAGAATTCTATTCCCTTTCTCTCTCTTTTCCTTTTTTACAAATTCTATTCATATCTTTAGCATAAAATAACAAAAGAAGTGGTTTTTATCAGAAATTTCTCAATGCTTTTAAAATAATTTCAATAAAATTATAACTGACGTTATTTAAGAAAAATAACAAATTTTTGCTTAATTTTATAAAAATAAAATAATTTTATCAAACGATGTCGTAATACTTATTTAAGCAACGGATGAGTTATTTTAAGGGAAAAAATAATTCAAACTTCAAATACAGCATAAATTCATTTTGCACTTTAATACCCAACGAATTGAATTCATGCATGGCTTCAGAATTGTTGAACTCCAGTGCATAAAATGTATTTTATTACTTAATGTCCAATGGATTCTATATGGAAGGGAAAGTACTGACAACACATTAAAAGGTAGCAAAAATAATATGAAAACTTATTGTCCTCAACACATGCTTTTGATATTCATGGGTGAGACGCGTGCAATCAACTGGAAATTACTCACAACACGGAATGTGAGCCATTATTATTGCAGGACATTCGACTTACATTAATACTATCTCTTAAAAATCTTCCCATACTTTCTAGTCCTCTGATACACTTTATTGAATCAAAGCAATACTGAATCTCAAGCTCTGAACTCTATTACAAAATTTCATATAAATTGTTTAAATAATTAATTGCTATCATTTGAGATAAAACATTGATATAAAATAAATGATTGTATTTTGGATTTTAAATAAGAAAAATATTTTGACTTATTATCGATTAGAAACGGATTTAATGTAAGAAAGGTTATGAATACCAGAAGTGGTCGGTAGCAAAATATGATATATAAGCTAAGTATGCGAACATAAATAAATTCATTTTGAGCGAATGCAACATTTTCTCATATTCTATACTTACATGTCATGTATGCTATGCAGTATTGCTTTGGCTATAATCAAATGTTTCATTTCCCATTTGGACGGTCATAGTCTATGCAGACTTCTATTATAGCCGAACTGATGGTTCAATAACACCGTTTATATTGAGGTTGCAAACAGAGGAAATTAAACAGTTCTATAGATATTGTTGGCAGCAATTTCTTCACGTGAAAGAAAAAGAAGAAAAATCTCCGTTTCTGCAAATGTAATATATTTTTCTGTTGATCATAATATCGCTTCACACGCAATGCAACTCATATTACATTATATTGACTACGATTTGTCTCAACTAAATATGCTTTTTGTTGCTTTCATTGGCAAATAACTGTATGACACACACGAGTCAGTCTTCATCAAAGACTAAACTAAAATATGCATTAGTTTTATGTTATAATAACTCAAACTAAATCCCTTATCCAATGGATACACAACAATAACACTTTATTACTGGCTCATCCATTGAAGAGCACTTGCATTGAATGTAACAACTGTTTACCATCTCATCCCAAAGTAGGGTATATTTTCTAATTTCCATTGGAAACGCGTGCATTGGATTAAGAGATTAAGCTTTCCTTTTGCAACAGAAACTAGCAATGAATTGCTTTCCCTTTTGATAAAAACGATAGGATAGTAGTGGCGGAACCCTATGTTTATCAATGATTTACAACCAATGAGTATTATGCAATCAAATGCTCCAAATGTGAAATAAACTATGAAAAATGTTTGTTATAATTGAATCATTTATTCATTTTAGAGACCAATCAATTCATTTATATAATTATTTATATCGCGTCACAGACTAATGAATGTCCGCCACATCGATAGACCACCAAAAGTGATGGTGAAAAATTGATGGTAGCATCAAAGCAAACAGGCGGACGCCATTCTCATTAACCTCAAGCCCGAAACCTGATTTATTACAATTTCAGATTATATGGATGGTGTTAACCCATTTCATGTCATCTCTCTCTCTCTCTCTCTCTCCCTCGCTCTCTCGCTCGCTCTTACTCTTTATATATATATCTTTCAGTCCTTCATTCCTCATCCCTATTACTGTTAACTCACTTTCTATTATATTAATAGAAAGGAAATGTGAGAGAAAACCAAAGATAGAAACCATAGGCAATAGTGGTTTGCATGGTTTGCACACATTCTTGTGATCATCACTTAATAAGATGATAAGGAGAAAACTAGTGATAAATACACAATATTAATGAATAGAGAATTGAGAACTTTGGGAGTCTTTTTATGCGAATATTTATATTTATATGAAGAGAGCAGCAAAAAAGCATTAGTTCGCTATTTTTGCTATTTTTCCTCTCCTATCAATTGGATCTGACATATTTCAAAATCAAATGATTTTCTAATGTTTATTTAACTCATTTATTTTTTATGCTTTTATGCAATCCTTAAAACGGTTTAAAATAAATGACGCTTAAAGTTAAGCATTTTTTAGCGATTAATTCTTGCATTTGATTCATCGATACATATCCATAAAAATACTGTAACTTTTGTAATGTTTATCTTCAAAATTCTGATAAGAATTTCAACGCAAATATTGTGCAAAAATAATGAAAACCTATTAAACATTTCACAGATTCTAACATTTATTTAAAAGAAAACATTATTATAAACATTTATTATGTAGAAAAGGAGAATATTTTTGCAAAATTACGCAATAATTCACAGAGTTTTTGAATAAAAAATTTTAAGTTTTAACGTTAATATATTTAATTCATTGCAGAAATAACTCTCTCAAACATCTGTTTGGTTACATTCCTGTTATTTTGTGTGTGAACTGAATTTGAAAAAAGGCAAAAAATATTTAAATATTTTTTTAAAAGAAAAAATGCGTTTAAGTTAAATAATGTGAGTTCGGAGAAAAAAAATTATATTTTAGAGCTTCAATAAAATAATTTAATTTGAAATTCATGAGATTTAACGCTTCCAATGATTTATGCATCAAATTTCTTGGAAATCAGATTTACTTAAAACACTTTAAATGTTTTAGATTTTGTTTATTGAAATTACTTTCTCAGCGAAAGCAAAATATAAAGTATAAAAAAGGTATAGTATTAGTTGCTCTGCATATCAATCATTAACTGAGATAAATGTTTAAAGTATTAATACTTGAAATTTGAATTAACCGAATGAAAAAGCAATGAAATTCATTTGAGCCAAACATATAATTATGGTTGAGATATGTCTTATGACTAATACCTGTCAATACAATTATCTAAGAAGAAATGAAATTCATTGAATTGTGAAAATGCATCATAATTTCAAGGGTAAGTTTAATTTAATGGTAAGCACTTTGCAAACAACAAATGCAGTGAAAAGTACACATTATATGTCTAAAGTTGAGATGACTTTCAATTATAATATAAAATTGCTTTTACTTTAAAAAATTAATAAAACTCATAATAATAGCAATTTTTTAACACTCATTTCAATAGTAAAAAATAGATTTAACAGAAAATTAACTCTCATATAATAAGCTTAGGCACCACTAGTCTGCTTCATAATCATTATGCTATAAGGGAAATTTTAATAAAATTATTTAAAATTACTTTGTTTAATAAAAATACCTCTTTCTAACAATTTTTCTTTAGAGCTTTTATTTTTAACTAAACTTTACCTGTTTATCAATCTGTTGAGAAAATTCAGTGCGCATGTATTTGAAGAATTATTATAATTAATATACGCAGTCTAATTAAAAAGTTTAGTAATCATTTCACAGTAACTTTTAAAATGAGTTCATTAAAATTAATTTTTTAATGTGAAAATTTTTATAATAATCTGTACTCAACTTTGTCACTAATTGTTTGAACACAATACTAAACTAATCCTGTAACTGAGGAAAAAATTAAAACAGACTAAACAAAAATTTTAAAAATCGAAAATCGGTATCTCTGAAAGACTTCTAACTGATATAGTCATAAAGTAGTAGTAATTCCACAAATATTTCTATCAAAGTTCCTATTTCTAACTCTTTTCACTTTTGAGTTATTCAGATTCTAATATTTTCTATATAATAGGAGGTATAGGAAATAATTCAGTTTTCAAAAATTCATTTCCCGCCTATAGTTTGAAATGTACACGTTGCATA
>JAQGCF010000372.1:0-10702 GCA_034699405.1 Hermanniella punctulata | reverse complement strand
TTAGGTGTACAGTATTCTGTCGTTAAATAGATTAAAATAATAAATGATTAAATATTGGATTCGAATTATTTATAGAAAAATTGAATAAAATTCTATAAATAACTCTAATATAAGAAATGTGTATAAAAATTGTTCGAACGCACAGAATAATGTATAAATTGATGTACAGTACTCTATGTGCATATAGATTAATATAATTAATAATAAAATGTTGGATTCGAAGTAGTTATAGTAATAATGAATAAATTTCTATAACTACCTGTAATATAAGAATATGGGAATAAATATTGTTCGAACGCACAGAATAGTGTATAAATTGATGTACAGTACTCTGTGGACATATAGATTAATATAATTAATGTTTAAAAATTGGATTTGAAGTAGTTATAGTAATAATGAATAAATTCCTATAACTACCTGTAATATAAGAATATGGGAATAAATATTGTTCGAACGCACAGAATAGTGTATAAATTGATGTACAGTACTCTGTGGACATATAGATTAATATAATTAATGTTTAAAAATTGGATTTGAAGTAGTTATAGTAATAATGAATAAATTCCTATAACTACCTGTAATATAAGAATATGGGAATAAATAATGTTCGAACGCACAGAATAGTGTATAAATTAATATACAGTACTCTATGTGCATATAGATTAATATAATTAATAATAAAATGTTGGATTCGAAGTAGTTATAGTAATAATGAATAAATTTCTATAACTACCTGTAATATAAGAATATGGGAATAAATATTGTTCGAACGCACAGAATAGTGTATAAATTAATATACAGTACTCTATGTGCATATAGATTAATATAATTAATAATAAAATGTTGGATTCGAAGTAGTTATAGTAATAATGAATAAATTCCTATAACTACCTGTGATATAAGAATATGGGAATAAATATTGTTCGAACGCACAGAATAGTGTATAAATTAATGTACAATACTCTGTGGACATTTAGATTAATATAATTAATGTTAAAAGATTGGATTCGAAATAGTTATAGAATACTAATATAGCGACAAAACTAAGTTATATGAAAATATTCACGTTGTTGTAACTTCTGGATACGGTGGGGGAATTTGATTCTGTTCTGGTAAAAATGGGTTATTCAAATTATTTGTTTGTGTTGGTCTATTAAATTCACTTGAACGTTCCAATCTTAGATTTCTTCCCTTATATAACAGAAAACATAATAAGATTAATAATAAACTGAGACTAATTGTCAAAATGTCTTCAATATATCTCAACCCAGTAATTTGACTCAGAGGTTTAAAACCACTCTTTGCTTTTAACTCTAATTTTATTATCTGACAGGTAGTATCGATTAAACAATTGTGCGGTACGTATTCATTAATCGAATGATTTAAAAGTAAATTAATACCAAGCTGAGGGGAATAAATGAGTTGTTCGTTAATTTCACCTTTAGACCACTTTATACCAATTTCTGTAATTATACTTTTAATTACAATGAACTTTGCAGCTATTGTAGTAAAATCCAAGTTATCGCTCGAGTGTAGAATATTCTTTTTAATAAGTGGCAGATGTTGTTGCTTTTCATTGGAGTTTATATCGAAATATAGAATATTTTTATAAATGTTTATTACATTCATTGGCTTACAAAAATGTTCAATTGGCTTAAGGAAAGAGCTGTTAAATTCTTTTAAACACCATTTATTTTCTGCTCCACTGCTATTTTCTTTGAATAGGTAATGGCATGGGTTTTGATAGCTGAGATTTATTACTATGTTTGGGATTTCAGTATTTACTGGTAAGGAGAGAGACATTATACTTGTTATCAATAGAGCTCCTTTTGGTCTATAAAATTTGTTTTTCTTAACAGTATTGCAGGGTTCATTTGAATGGCATCCAACCTCCTCTAGCATTACCTCCTCCTCAGTTATTCTAACTTTCTTTTTCTTTGAGAATTTGTAATAGTATACTGCTATAAATGCGGTTATTGTTATAATGAATAGTATGAAAGTTACGTATTGTATATAATTTGTGCTTTCTGAGGTAATGTTTTTTATTTTCATATTATAGTCCTGAATATTTTCCAGCTCTTTCATGACCCTAGTGCTTATAGCTTTAAAATCAAAGTTATGCAAGTTTGGAAATAGGTGAAAATTTATTCTTTGTGTCAAGGGCTCTATAACTCTCGTATCGCTAGTAATTTCTATTTGTTTGGTTTTATAGTGCAAACTATTGATGTCAAAAGAAGTTGTGGTTGGGAGGGAAAAGACAAATTCTGGGCAGGTTATAGTTTTATTGTATATTGTTATATTATAGCTATCGCAGTATATGTAATTGTTCTCCCCGACTTGCTTTATTTGAGTTACGTCTTCCATTGTTATTAGATGTTTGTCCTCACAGCTGTCAGATTTCCAGTATTTTTCCGTTATATTTTGAGGCAGTTGTGCAGAACAGGATTCAAAGCTAGGGACCACTACTAGATTACTATTACTTTCATTTGATTCCGGGATTATTACAACGCAATCTGTTTTTTCATCGTAAACGACCTTAGTCGGTCCGATATATTTTACGGCACATAGTTTACTACTATTCCTTATTCGACTATATATTGTAAATGGCTCCGAATAGAGTATTGACACGTTTCTTTGTACATTTTTTATATCAATAACAAGAGAAATTACTTTTCTCTCTTCATTAAGAATGCAGTCTTTAGGTTCTGCATAAGCGACTGGACAATCGGGTTTACAAGGAAGAGAGAAGTTAAAAACTTCTAGTAATTTTTCATCAACGATGCCAGCTTTCCATTTTCTGCCTATGTCAGATAGCCTATCTTGTGTCACTGCTAAGCGCGCGGCTAAATGGGACACGTAAATCATAAAAGACGGCAAATTATTTTGTAAAATCTTTAAGGTTTCAGTAATTCCTTTAATTTGATACCCGATTCCATTTATTTCCGATTGTAAGAGTTTAATTATGTTTTTCATTTTATGCTCATTGCTTTCTAAGTTCGCAATTTTTTCTATTAACTCGATTTGGTTTGATTTTAAAATTTCTATATTTTCCTGTATGTTTCTCTGTTTAATTATGGATTGAGTAGTGACTCCCACAGTTGTTGTGACTGCTATTGTAAATAATGCTATCAAACCAATTGTTAGCAATGCTAATCGTTTTTCTCTACTGAGAACTAAATCAGATTCGGGTAAGTAATAAGGGCTGCGGCAGAATTTCCTTAAAGGCTCGATATAATCACTGTTATATTGTCTGACACACCAGTCAAATAGCTCTTGATTTCTGTAAGGAATAAAAGTTGGTTCGAGGAATGCCAGGCAGGGCGAGTCATATTTAACTGTAATTAACAATCTGTTAATTCCTGTTATTACAGGTTTATTCGATTTTCGCCAAATAATAGGGTTTAGCTTTTGTAAAGAGCTTTCCGAGAACTCTGTTATTACTAAAAGTGTTAGCATTAACAAGGCTAGACTTAATAAATTGATACCCTTTTTATTAATTAATCTTTGGGAACGTCTCAATGGAGGAGTAATCTTAGTGGGTGGTATTTCAGGTTCGACATCCGATTTATCATTGTAATAAATTTCTGTATCGCTTCCGCTATTATTATCATAATACAATTCTGTGTCGCTATCTGTTTCTATATCGCTAAGATTCAGATCAATAACTCTCTCTTTTGGGCTATTTTGGGGAATATCTTCCATATTGAGAGATTCCTCCTCCAGTCTTGATATTAAGTCTTCTCTTTCCCTATAGGGTTTAATTCTACTTACGTGTACACTGTCTAGTACTAGTTTTTTTGAATTAAATTCACCTTTAACCTCATAAGTTACCCCGTTTGAGAGGCATTTAGTTACAGTGAACGGGCCGTGCCAAGGGTTAAGAAGTTTTGTCGATTTACCTACTATTCTGGTGGGATAGTAAACTAGGACCTTATCTCCAACCTTATAATTATTGTCTCTATGCTTTTTGTCATAGTGTCTCTTATTAACTTCCCCGGATTTCTCGATGTTTTTCTTAACAATTTCATGCATTTGTTTTAGATTTCTCACTAAAGAGTTCAGATATTGTTCTTCTGTTTCATAACCCATAACAGGAAGAGCTGTGATTCTCTCTGGGGGAAGTATCGGATCCCTGCCATAAAGTAATTTAAATGGCGAGAATCCAGTGGTTGCATTAATGGATGTATTATAACTGTATGTAACCCACTGGAGATTTGTATCCCAGTTTGTTTGTTTTTTGTTTACATAAGTAGAGATCATTCTAGCCAACGTTCCGTTGTACCGTTCGACGACCCCATTCGTCTGGGGGTGATATGAGGACGTCATTACATGTTGTATATTTAATAATTCATAAATTGATTGACTGAGACCTGCCCTGAATTGACTACCTTTGTCAGAGAGTAAAGTCTTTATTGACCCAAATATACAAATGATATTTTCAATCACAAAGTTTGCGGCTTCTTCTTTTGTGGCGTTTGGGATAGCTTTAGTAATAGCCCATTTAGTAAAATAATCGGTTGCGCATATTATATACGTATTACCTTTCTCTGATTTTTTAAATCTGCCTAAAAAATCGATGCCAACCCTTTCAAAAGGAGCCTCAGTTTTTAATGGTACCATTAAACCTGATTGAGGTAAATTTGGCTTTTTCTTTGCCTGACATGTTGTGCAACTATTTACATATTCGGTAATATCTTGTTTCATATTTGGCCAGAAATACCGGTTAATTATTTTATTCTCTGTTTTGTTTATACCTAAGTGCGCTCCGCTAATTACGTCATCATGATAACTAAACAATACATCTAATATAAGGTCGTTTGGTACGCAGACTACTAGTTTCTTATCTTTGTTTGTTTTAACCCTTTTATATAAAATGTTACCGTAAATTATAAAGTCGTCAAAATATTTGTTTTCATGAGTATTTGGATCTATAAAAGATTGATATATTCGTCCAAAGAATCGATCTTTCCTTTGCTTATCGGCAAAATTATTACGAGAGTCTATTACTTTTATTTTGTCATGTTTTGAGGAAGCTAAACAGAATTTTTCGATATTGTCGTCGTAATCTACAGGTCTACCAGTCGGGTAACGACTCAAACTATCTGGGACAACATTTGTTTTACCACTTCGATGTTTTACCTCATAATCTAAACCTTGCATATGTAAACTCCATCTGAGTAGTCTGGGATTAAGACTTTGTTTTTCTCTCATCCATTTGAGAGCCAAACAGTCGGTGACTATCGTGAACTTTGCACCTTTTAGGTATTGCTCGCACTTAATAGAAACCTTTACAATGGCGAGACATTCGATTTCCGGAATAGAATAATTCTTTTCCGATCCATGGAGAAGCCAGCTCTCAAAACAAAAAGGGTTGAGTGTCTTACCCTCAACGTGATAAAGTGCAGCTCCGATGCCACGGAGGCTGCCATCAGTATGGATTTCAATTGGGAGTTTATTATTGAAATGAACTAAGATAGGAGAGTTACATAGTGCTAACTTAAGATCATTGAATGCTTTCTCTTGTTCGCTTCCCCAGAAGAATATTCTTCCAATATCAGATATTTTAATATTTTTTGCATGTTTTTTATCAGAGGCTGTTTTATCGACTTTTTTAGTAAGTCTAGTAAGAGGTTCGGCTATTTGTGCAAAATTTTTAATTTTTCGCCTATAAAAACCTGCTAAACCAACGAAAGAGCGTACGGCCTTCAGATTTTGAGGTCTTGGAAAGCGCATTACCGCCTCTACTTTTTGTGGATCATTTTGAATGCCCTTTCCAGATATAACGTAACCCAAGAATGTTATACTTTCTTCCGCAAATACACATTTTTTAGGTTTTAGTGTCATCCCTGCCTCTCGTAAGCACTCAAATACCGTTCGTAATATTTTAATGTGTTCCTCAAAGTTAGTGCTATGGACTACCGTATCATCAAAATAAATTACTATTCCTTTTCCTGAATGCTTACCAAACACCTTTGCTGTGCCCCTTTGATAGGTTGCCGGCGCTGAAGAAAGGCCGAACGGCATCCTAACAAAGCGATAATGATCTCTTTGTGTAACGAAAGCTGTTTTGTCCCTATCGGACTCCCTGATTCTAAACTGAAGGTATCCGTTATTTGCATCTGTTATTGTGTAAAAATTTGAGCCTGAGAAAGATGCAAGGCATTGTTGTACGTCTTGTGGGGGAAATGCGTCCTTTTTTGTTAACGCATTAAGTTTGCGATAATCTATACAAAGTCGTTTTTCAGGCCTTCCTTTTGAATCTAATGATTTTTTGTCCACAACAACGACAGGGAAAGACCACTCACTCTTACACGGTTCAATGATTTTCATTCTTAGCCATTTCTCGCATTGCTCTTCAATTATGTCATTTATGGCTTTGCTATATTTATATGGCATTTGGTTTACAGGTCTTACGTTTTCGTCTATCAAATTTATTTCATGTTCAATATATTTACAGAGGCCTACTTCCTCTTCATTGAACGCGAAACAGTCCTCAAACTCTATCAAAAGTCTTTTTAACTTTTCCCTATCGGACTCGCTTAGCTTTGGGTTAACTTTAACTTTTCCTTTTGTTAGATTTAGAAATTCCTTGTCAACAAAAGACTCGTTTTTACTCAAAAGTCTAAATGCTTGGCTTTTGTTAGAATCCCTCCTAGTATAGTTAACATAGACACCTTTAAATTCAGCTAAGTTTTGAAGAAAATCTTTTCTTATTATCTCATATCTCCTAAACTCTGCATCTTTACTTCTTCTATAAGAGTCGCATTTAAACCATTTGTTCATAAAACGACAGGTGTCTTTATGATTGATATCATTGCAAAAAGGGCACATATTGCTATGCCAATCATACTCTAAAGGGTTTAATTTGTTTTTATTAATGATATCCCTTTGTTTATTAAAAAGTTCTCTGCCACTCAAATTACCATATTTTATTTGTTCTAAAATTACTTTCTCCTCCTCATCCTCATCGCTTGAATCATCACTTGAATCATCGCTTGAATCATCGCCTGACTTATCGCTTGAATTATCTATACATGCAGAGTATGTATTGTAATTTCCCACAATTGTCCCACAATTTAGAGTAACTTTTTCGTTACTACAATTAACTACTCGGATCAGAGATTCTCCTTTATAAAAAACAAACTGATTTTCTTTTACATAGACTTGTTTTTGGTTAAAAAGCTCAGGGTTAGTTTCAACAAAACAAGTAAAACTGTGTTTTTCTCTATTATTATTTGTGGTAACTTTAATATAACTTGTTTTGTTCGGTTCAAGAATTGATGTGTAAAGAACATGTAAAGTCCTGAGTTCGGGTGGAATATTATTTTCTTCTATTTCTCTTAAACGGTATTTATTTTGTACTTTATCTGAAGTTTTATATTGTATTTTGTTTGGGATTTTGTCTGAGGTTTTATCCAGAGTTTTATCTGAAGTTTTATCTGAATCAAAGACTATACGTTTATTTTTACAATCAATAAGAATATTGGCTTTCTTATTGAAGTCATTTCCTAAGAGTAAATCAAAATCAAATTGGTAGACAGAGGCTAAGGTTAGATTGACCATTTTTTCTTTTTCCTCATCCTTTAATGTCACTGTCAAATCAACCTGACCACTTATATCAATAGGCATCCCGTTAACAGCTTTAATCTGTTTACCACTATATGGGTATAAATTTAACCCAAGTTTTTGAGCTAATCGGTGGTCTATTAGTGAGACTTCTGAACCTGAATCAATCAGAGCTACTACGCTCCTACCATTCAAATATACTTTTTGATAAATAAGATTATCGTTATTATCACTCTCTAATTCCTCATCACTATTTTTAACTAAAGCGTTTGATCTCTTTAATCTATTTTGTATAGGTTGGTTACGTTTTGGACACTCTCGCATGTAGTGCCCTGACTTTTTACAGTAATAGCATATAATGTCGCCATTTATGTCGCGACTCTCATTAAGTCTACGCGCGGTTTCAAACTCTACGCGTTTTGCTCTATTCTCATTGAACTTTTTTTGTTCATATCTTTCTCTACTTCTGTCGAAAGCTAAGTTTGTATAACCTTTACTCCTATCAAAAGAGTTTCGGTTATTAGGTGACCGACTTTCATCTCTTGTATATCTTGAGTTTATCCTATCATAATATGGTCTTCGGTTCAGGTTTGATCTACTCCCGTAGTTGGAACTACCCCTGGATTTACTCCTTTCCGAACTTGAGGAGGACTCTCTTGTATAGTTAGAGTATTTTTCATTATTTCTGTTAACTAATCTCCTGCCGAATCTATCATAAGATCGGTCCCGATTTGGTCTCCTACTCCTTCTCATTTCCTCGATATGTTGATCACATTTTGTGATCATCTTACTCATCATATCAGTGAGTGATTTAATATTATTCTCGTCTTTATCCGAGTCACCTATTTTGCCTATATAACCCGAATCTTTAAGGCCCTTCTCTATATTAGATGCGTTTTGTTCTAATTGGGTAATGTCTGCATTCTCTTTATGAGTAATAGTGGCTCTGATTTCTTTCCTCATTCCTTGTATTATAAAACTCTTCATGTCATTAAACGACATGTTTGGATCCATCTCTAGACACAAAAGTCTTTTTTCTGTAATATACTGCTTGACATCCTCATTGCCTTGTAATCTATTTACCATTTTGGACCGAAGCTCTTCCATTCGGTCTTTAGGTAAATGATAGTCAAGAAATGCTGTCCTCAAAGCAGCCCAATCAGCTGGCTGTTTTGACGCTTTTTTAATATTTAATTTATACCAAGTTTTGGCATTTTTTGTCAAAAATTGGTTAAAGTTTTGGAGTCTTTTCGGGTCATCCCAACCTTTAAGGTTAGTGATGTCCTCATAGGATTCTATCCAATCGCTTGCTTCTGAGCTAATCCTTCCGTCATAAAACGGTATATTAAATGCGCCGATAGTGGATATGCCACTAGACACGGCGTCATTTACCACACGTCTAACATCTTGTAATGTTATTTGTTGCTGCGTCATTATCGGTGGCGTCTGAGGACTACGTCCTCGCCCGCGCTTAATAGTGCTAATTTTTTTTATCAAATATGAGTAACTTACCTTTTATTTCAATGAATACGAATTTAAAGACGTTGTTTCTCCGTATGTTAGCGACGACTTTCTTCTAATCGTTCCAAGTTGGCTTTTATTTGATCTAATGTTTTTAAAAGTTTCCTCATTTCTTCATTCAATTCACGTAAGGCTTGATTTTCGGCTTCAATTGTGACACAATCATTTAAAAGTTTATAGAATTTTTGTCTTAAGTCTTTCATAAACGCACTATTGTCGGCGGAAGGCATAATATTTGTTGTTAATGAGTTCTTTATTTATAATTCGATAGTCAGAAGCGGTGAAAAGCATAAGCTCTTACTCATTGAGCGCTTTTTCTACACCATCAACTTCACTGAGCTTCGAAATTATAATCCCGGACGAGCCCCCAATTTGCAATATTATGCCTACCACTTTAACACTTAACTAGCTAAAAAAACACAAAAGTTTAGACTTAAAAATGATTTTATTGAAAGTAAGTATGAAAATTTGAGAATACAAAAAAAAGCCCCGTTTTTTCACTTTACATCAGTTTTTATAGTTATTGTGTGTGTACAATGATTGGATTTTGTGTGTATGGGGAGGGGTTTAGTTGCCCAATAATAAAACTTTGCAATATCATCATTCGGAGCAAAATATTTTGAAAATATCATTTGTCTATTATATATAAAATTATTCTGTAATTAACTATAAAAATCATTTTTGTTAAAATTACAGTTTTTAATGTAAATTAATAAATTGTAAATTTAATGCTTTGGTATAAATTAAAGAAATTGTAGACATTTTTATTAATATACATCGCTTATTAAAAAAAATTTGTACAAATTTTGCAAAACAATATTTATATTGCAATTCTTTATTTTTATATTTTTAAAATTTTTTAAATATTTGTTTTCAATGATTTGCGCCATATCTTCATTTAAAATCTTCTCTAAAATATAGGCCATGTTTTGGTTTAAGTGTGTCAATTTGACCACGGCTAAGATACCGATATTTTCGTTCATCATTTATGTAAAAATTCAATTTTCGTTTTCAGCATAAACCAGATTAGTTAATGGATCCAATTTTTGGAGCTAAAAAGCAGAAAACACAATTTTTTTTGCCAAATATTCGCTTAACGTTGGTTTGAAACACATTTTATGCTCCGTATAAATTTCATTACAGTATCTAAAAACATAATTATATCTAATTTTTGGTTACCATTATTTTACATATTTTGTTAATTTCTGATATACACAATCATATATTTTAATAGAAAATAATGAATGGAATTAAAATATTAATTCAATAAAATAAACAGTTTTTTTTACTCTCGTCCAAAAATCAGCAGACCTGAGGTTCGAACACTCAGTGGGGCTAAACTTTAATTTATATTTATTATTTATTAAAATCTAATTTACTGTACATCTAATAAAGTCAATTCAAAATGAATAAAGTGTTTAATTGAAATCTTAATTAATTAATAAATTATTATTTTGTTGATTAAAACTATAGTTTAATTTAATCATTTTTAGCTCTCATTATTGCTCTAATATTTACAATTATTAAAAGTAAAATTAAATTCAAAATGAAATAATAATAGATATTAGTTTAACGGTAATTATAATTTATTAAAAACTGTAATAATTTTAAAATA
>JAQGCF010000371.1:0-10720 GCA_034699405.1 Hermanniella punctulata | reverse complement strand
AGTACTCCTTAAAATAAACTCTTATTATAGTATTAAATATTTGCTAATAAACATAGAGAGGTTGTAATATTGTCTTTATTTGAAATTGTGACTAATAGACCGTTTATATTTCTGAATTGAGTTTTAAAACAATTGACCAGCTTTTACAAAGTGTAAACGAAAAGAATTTTTATTCCAAATATGTAATACATCTAATCTGTCAAAACTCTTACGCAAATTACAGATATATTTTTTGTTTTTGATAATTGGTTAGAGGCAACGTTTTTTGTGTTGACTAATTTCCTATTAACTTAAATTATAAATGTGAAAAATAAATCCACATCCGCAATTTATGTGGTTTAATAAAAGGCATGGCAATAATATAATCAATACTTTTATTTACAATTTTTAGCAGGCATTATTTTTTACTTACTTTGTTTTTATCAGCAAATATTACATTTTAAATTTGATTAAATACTGTAATTTTTTACTAAATATTTAAATATTTTATTGTGAAAATAAATTAATAAAAATTTGGCAAGAATAAGGTTTATTATTTTAATTTATTCAGAATATTTCCAATAGCTGTTGGAATATCTTCAAGAAAAAATTAATTATTAAGAGTTGTTAATTTAATTATAAATGCTTACTAATAGCGAAGGTTCAAAAATTTAATATTCTTTTTTATAGAAGTATAAAGAGTATAATTTTAATTTTATTTATAAAAATCATTACATTAATTTTAAATTTCTTTGATTTGAGACTAAAACATATAACAATAGACTGATTGATTTTTTAATACTGTCTAAGAGTCAGTCTTGTAAATACTCAGCTCATTACACCACCTACCCTTAAATAATTTAATTTGTTTTAACAATAATATACATCATTGAAAAATTTATAAAATATATAACAGCATCGCTGACTCCAAAAGTTTGAAATGTAAATTGATTGATTTATAATTTTAAAACGTCGTAAATATTTAATATCTATTAAATAAAATTCATAATTCTATTATATGAGGGTTAACCTGATATAAATTTCATTTTTTGTTGATGTTTAAATTTGTTAAAAAGCTAACTAGTAAGTTATAATTAAAACACCACACTATATTAAAAAATAAAACAAAAGAATGACTTATAATAAAAATAAAATTAAATAATCAAACAATTAAAATTTGATTTAATTATAAATTTTTAATTAAAAAAATATTAATACCCAGCCCAAAACAAATTTAATTCTTCAATTATTATATTTATTAAAAAATTAACAATATATTTAATGTTTTTAATTAAATCCAAACTGTAAAACAATAGATTATATATTATTAAGTAAATAAACAACAATATAGTATGTTATTGGGTACAAAAATGGATTTATTTTTAAGATAAGACCCAATGTAAACTTTAATTTCAGCTATATTTTAAGCATTTCATAGTAATAGCAATACGTACAGTATGTTTATAACTGTTTTATATTGTGGGGAGAGAAATGACGAAAGTGAAGTTTATAATTAAGTTTTTAAAAAAACAGTAAATTGAAATTTTAATTGGATTAAAATAAGCGCTATTATCCTATTCTACAAAGTTGGTTGACAAAAAATTATATATAATTATTAACAATAATAAATCATATAATAATATTTAATAAAATTATTCAATTATAATGTTTAATTGGTTTATCTTAAAATTTATAATCAAAATCAAAATAAACGACAATTGCCTTTTTAAAATCACTTACCTCTTTGCACAACCATAACATGAGAGGGAATTGAGTAAACTCAATAAGCTACCGCTTCATCGAAATTGAAATCGGTAAAAATCGGGACAAGATTCGAATATTTTATATTATGTCAGTGGTGAAAGTGTTACCCATACTTAAAGCTATGTCGTATTTTCAGTAGAAATTTCACAAATTAAATTTTTGTTTTACAATAAAATATTTAAGCTTTTCTAAATTTGTAACCTTTGCATAAATTATCGTACAGTTAGTGATTAGCTAACTTTATTAAATGTATTAAATAACACTTATCATTAAATAAATTTAATTAAAATTTTTTTTTAAATTCTTGAAGAACAAATGATTATTTTAAGTTAAAGTAACAGAGATTTTTCATTTATAAAATAAATAAAAATTATACTCAATTTTCGTTTTTCCATATGATAAAAAATATTTTTTTACAATTAAATATTTAAATATTTATAAAAAATTACAGTAATCAAATAAACTGTATTTATTTAAAGGCACGTCAGAAATATAATAGGCTTTTAGTCACAATTTTATTTAACGACTGTTAAAACAACACTCATTTTATTAACAAATATTTAATATTAAAATAAACGGTTATTTATATTGTGGTGTATTTTGGAAAACCATTTAAAATGAATTTGAAAGGATAATGATTTTTGATGAATGAATCATTGCGAGTAGAAACTACAGTAGTAATTGAAGTACAATTGAATGATTTAACAATCGTTAATTCTTCTGTAAGACATTGTATTGTGTTTACGAAAAGTGACTCGCATTCATAGTCTGACTGTGTTAATAGGAATGCAAATAGTATAAGTAAACGTTTGTAGTTATATTTATAAGTAACCAGAATTTTTGGCATTCGTACACTTCGACGAATTTTATATTATGTAACAATCGGTATCGAGCAAGATCTATTTTATTGATATTAATTTTATTCAGAATTTAAAATCTTTTCAATTTGAAATAAAAATTATTGTTTCTTATTTCTAAAAGAAAAAATATAATTAAATCTATTAAATATTTAAATTACAGCTTAAATTACACAAATGTTTACTAATTGACATTGATAAAATAAATTTAAATTTATAATCTATGGAAAAACTAATAATTGTAAGGTAGATTTGTAACGGTTCGTAGGTTCGAAGGTGGAACTAGACCTTCTGGCTATAGGAGAGCCGTAAATCCTTTACTCACTTGTGATAAACTCTTTTGTTTTCACCCACGTGACGGTTATGTACGCAACAATATAGTAACACAACTATTTATTGAATGAACTGAAAATGCATACAAAATCTCTCATTTAACCCAAAATGGTGCATATATCGTGTAACTGCTTATAACTTACAAGCATACAAGTGAAAGTATAGGGGATCCATGCTAAGCAGGAAAGAGTCTTTAGAGTTCTATTTATATGTATGATATTTTAAAATTTTAATAAGAAAAATATTTATTAGTATTATTTGTTTAATAAACATTTTTCATTTTGACTGATAAAAGATTTGGAAAAAAGTTCAACTCTACAAATATAGTGATAGAAAATTTTAATGTATAGTCCATGATTTTTTGCAAGATTTTGAGAAGAAAATTACTAATATTTAAGAAAATTAAGTTGTTTTATTTGAACCTTTACTGATGAGTACTTAACTGATATAACTGATTTATTTGTGTATTAATAATTATTTGAACTCAAACTTTTATGTGAATTTCTCATTTAAGTACAGGCACTGAACTTATTGTAATATTTTAAAATTCAAGTACGAAAGGAAATCACAATAATAGCCTAAAAGTGTTTAAATTTTGATTTATTTGTTATTTAATTGAATTTAAATAAAATTAAACTTATTTTAATTTGTTTAAATCAATAAAAAGGTTAATTGGATTTGGGTTGTGTTCGGTTTTGCGATATGTGTGTGTGTGCTGGGCAACTTAAAATCCTGCATTATTATGAAATGTCATCCTCACTTGAACAGCTATAATTTAAATGATAGTGTATTATAGTATGTATTTTAATAAACAGAAAGTTGTTGCAATAATACTGTATCTCATTTATAAGAAATTGTAAATAACAATTCCGATCATATTTCTGCCATTGGTTTTAAAATAGTTGTTATTATTTTTCCTCTCACTCTAAATCATAAAAAATTAACTGCTCCAGTCTCTTGTTGTTGAGTTAAATAAGTGTGAAATTAAAATGTAGTAACTATTTTTCAAACAAATTAAGTATAACTAATATGTATTTTTATTTTATTAAAAAATGTAAAAAAATTTGTAGCTTACTAGAGTTTCTAGTTCAGTGAGTTTGTTGACATTTCAGTGAGGATATTTAGTTGACTTAATATATATTAATTTATATAAGAAAAATATTGAGAGTATTGAGAGTCCCGAGAGCTCAGACGGCTTGTGCACAATCCATTTGTGTAAACATTCTGTCTGTTGACACACGTATGTAGGGGGTTCGAATCCCGCCTACGCCTAAATTTTATTTAAGTTTTTTCGGGCTCATCGTAATTCTTATACCTACTGCAGCTAAATGACTACGCCTCCTCTTCTGTAAATATGAGATTGAAACTTGTAATTCTCGCTTATGGCGTTTATAAACAGTGCACGTTCAACACCTACCAAGATAGAAGGAGTAGACTATTTACATATATTATTATAATTATTTATGTTTTAACTATGTATTAATTAATGAAATAAATCGGGTCACTATATATAAAGGTTTAAATTATGTGCAAAAGAATTACAAAACGTGGAGAGTACAATATATACTAGTATTCCATGTGAAAAACATGATTTCTTAAAAACATCATAACCATGACTAAAATAGTACTTTTACTATAATATATGAATTTTTTTTATAAACTATATTACAGTAAATATTGACTCTGCATTACCCTCGTTGTTGAATATCATTTTTAATTATACATTTATATACATAAAAATCCATTAAAATTATACGCTGAAGATATTTGAAGAAATTTTTTTATTCCAGTTCTTCGTTGTTTAACATAGACTTTACATTTCAAAACAAGTAAACATTTAACTCACTTTCGACTATTTAAATTTTTTTTTAATTTTATTTTTGAGTCAATTTATGAGTTTTTTCCGACATTTCCCTGTGTTTAATTGAGACTACAAGTGTTTTAGTAGTTCTGCAGTTGATTAATTTGCATTGACTCATAGCATTGCTACTCACTAGTGTTTGTAATTATCCAAAGTTGTCAATCACAATCACGACACTCACGACATTTAAATTAATGAAACCGTGAATCACAATCACTCACGAAACTGTGACTCACTAAATTACTACTCAATGCATTTGTATAAATTGTATCGATAAACATTGTAATTAATTAATTGCATTAAAAACTAATTGTATTTGTATCAAATAACAATAATTTTATTGAGAAATTATTTTTAAAAATGTTTATTAATCAATAAATAATATCAATTATTAATTTACAAAACAAATACAAACAATTAATTATTTAAATCTAAATTTGAAATTAAAAATTACAATTTATACACATTTTGCTGCTCTAATTTAGATCTGTTTTTCTACAAAATTAAGTAATTATAATTAGTTATTGAAATAATGTTGTAATTGTGGTTAGTATTGTGAGTGCCATGATTGTCGTGAGTGAAATTAATATGTCGTGTGTCACGACACTCACGGTTATTATTTTTGTACTCACAATCACTCACGGTCGTGAGTCACGAAATTGTTATGAAAATTCACGAAATTGTGAGACACGTTAGTCACGTTACAATCACTACTCCTCACCTACACTGGTTTCCATATGTCCCAGTTTGGTATAGAAACTTGCTTGCTAGTTAAACAGGAATAGTATAAGAGCTCGGCAAGTGGTCTCCCTAAGGACGCGTGATGGAATGAAACGAAACGAACAGTAAAAATGTTAATTATTTAAATGCACTTTGCTAATTTAAATGTAATATACAGAATATTCTGCAATATTTTAATTCCAATAAACTAATGAGTGATTTTTTTATTAAATTATTTCTTACTTTATATTACTTTTACAGTATTTAATCAGACTTACTTTAACTACATTTTCAATAGTTATATCATTTTTACCAGTACAGTTATAATCAGAAACATAAAGATTTAAGTTGATTTTAAAATTTCATTTTATTTTTGTTTTGGATATAAATTATTAATTTTTTAATTGTTTCAGGAGATAAATAATAAATATTTTTTAAAAGTTAATAATAAACCATTTTATATATTAACAAACAAATAAAACTCTAATTAATTGCAAATAAAAACAATACATAAATAAAATATAATTTGTTTTTTGCTACACTTTGAATACAACTTATAAACTGTAATGTGTAAGCGGATACAGTAATAATAACGCTAACGTTAAAATTATTTTTGGGTATAAGTAATAGGATTTTAAGCTTGTTATTTGGTTTCGAAAACGGGCTCCCATTTATAAAAATAATCCTTTAAAGTTTTAATTATTTTATAAATTAATATACATTTACAGTATTTGAAATTTTAAAAAATAATTAAGAGATATTATCGAAATGTTAAAATAGCATATCTTTGCAATGCAGACTTACCTGTTTAAAAATATGTTAAAATGAAAGCTGTAACAAATTTATATAGATTTTTAAATTTTAATACTTCTTTGGTTCAGTAGCAAGCTTTTTCTTTCTCCTTCAACTTTCTTCCTTCCTCAATTAAAAAATAATAAATAATAGGAAAAAAATTCAAATTCGAAAGTAGAATATGTCGAAAACAATAAAATGTAGAAATAAATACAAGAATTGTATCAATATTAAAATTTGAGTTCGACTTGATATAAAATTTGATTAAAAAATAATAATTTTTTGGTATCAGTATAGGTATAGATTGGATTTTTTTTTGTTTTTAAATTAAATATAATCATGTTTTCTAAATTTTCATTAAGAGATAGGATTATAAATAATTGTCATTAAATTTTAAACTAACAAATAAGCAATACGTGGAGTGTTTTCAACAAAATTCATTTTACAGAGAGATTAATTATAACAAATATGTATTGTTAAATATTTATACAATTTAATCAATTTTATTTGAAGCTTACTAGAGCTTGTTTATTCAGTGAGTTTGTGAGTAGTTAATAATAGACAGCACTATATGGTAATTTGCATATGATTTAAATAAAATTTAACTAAAATTTAAACTTTAAAAATATGTATACTAAGGCTAATTCTTATATATATTTTTCACACAAATATTTTTTTGATTGTAAAGCCTTTAGGCTATAAAAAGAGTGCATAATATTAAATTTGATTTGATTTCAAAAACTTTATTTAAAAATTTTAATGATTTAAAAAATTTTTGAAATTGATTAAACTTTAATATTATGCACTCTTTTTATAGCCTAAAGGCTTTACATTCAAAAAATACAGTAAAATGTTTTCAAAATAAGATAAGACTTTTTAAAACTAATTAAAATTTAAACTTTAAAAACATTTTTGAGTGAATAGAATTTTAATTAAATTTTTTGAGGGACAAATTTAGAGCCTAAAGGCTCAAAACTTGAAACAAACATTCCTGAATGTAGTGAACCTCAATCTCTTAATCCATACCCACTTGTATAACAGCTTTCGTTTCATTTTATTAGCCAATAGAAAAATATGTGAGAAAAGATTGACTCAAAACAAAAAAGTTTTCTTAAAATCTTATGCAAAGACATCGAAATAAATTTAAAGTGGAGTTTGTGTTGAATTTGCCAATACTTATACAACGCGTGACATTAAAGTGAAAACTAAATTAACGCAATTGAATAACATTTGAGTAACGCATATAACTATTAATAAGTATTTCTCCAGAAGTTAAGTCAAACAGAGTTTAAATATTAGTGAAAATAGTCTAACATTTTGCGCAATAATTGAGTGAAAGATGCAAAACAACGAAAACTAAGGTAACAAATATTTTGACTAATAATTCAATGATATTTGTATTAAAATAATGTATTCAATGAATTGATAGAGTGGTAGTATTCCTGGTTCACAGTTGAGTGATATCAATACAATCGAAGCGTTTATAATAAAACATAAGATATTTCCGAATGAAACCGATTACGACTATTTGACGCCATTACACATCACCTGTTACGGTGGACACGTATCCTGTGCGCGACTATTGATACGATTCAGGGCTCAAATCCACACCAGGAGTATCGATAGCGGAACACCTCTTGTGGTGCCTGTGCTTCGGTTAACTATGAATGCGTCAAATTGTTGATATCGAAGGAAGCGCTCGTCAATCCTGTCTATTCACTATCGACACCACTATTCAATATTAGTGCTGAGTTAAGTCTATTTTAAGTTTCTATTTGACAAAACATGTCCTAAACTTTCACTCAATGTTTTCAATCAAAACAATTGTTATATAAAAAAATAAGTTCAAAATCAAAAGACCAGACATAAGGTTTATAGGGCTGTCCCGACACAAGCCAGAACAGACTTAGGTCTGTTTACATATGTGTGCCGTCTCTTAACCTACTTTTTAGTAAAATATCAAAACACAAAAGATTTTGATAAGAATTGAATCGAGAGTTACGGCAATACAAATGAATAGTTTTGAAGCTTTTATTCTAAATCTTGTTTCCCATACAATCGATGCAATAGTTGTAATATCAGGTGTTTGGGCTCTGTTTGGCTTAACTCATGTTTGCTCTGCATCTTAAAACAGGAAGTTTTTCGCATTCTTTTTATACAACTTCTACTTTAAATATATTTTTCATTACATTTGTAATACTTCTTAGATTTTGTTGTAAACTTCAGTTTTTTCGTATTTTCTCATTAAGTCATAAATTTTAAATATAAATAAATTTTTATTCTTAACTATATTTATATTTATATAATGAATAATAGATTTAATCGAATAAAGTAATTGTTTAATTAAATGACATTCTTTCTGTTAGTTTTATTTGAATTTACAAGTCGTATAGCTTTGCCATTATTGAAAAGATAAAATTCCATCAAATGCTTTGCATTCCATTCATAAAAGCTTTAATACTAATGAATTGTAGACTTAATATTTTGAAAAATTTTAGGTTTTATGTTATCATAAAAATCTTTGTTAAAATATATTTATTCAATTTGTTGCACTCGAGGCGATTAAATGCTCAGCAATTAAATTATATTTCATAATTAAAAATTCTCTGCACATAAATTTACAAAAAGAATATAAAAATAAAAATGTTATTTATATTTATTTTACAGAATTTATGTCAGAAGGTGTTAGTGAGAGACAAGTTATAAACTGACAAATTATATTACTGGTTGTGGCTTTCCTGGTCCAACCTATTGGTCTACCTTAACCTTTAAATTTTTTTTCGAGGAAAAAATCAATTCAAGTTAAGTAAGAATTTTATAAATTAAGTAATAAGTGCGTAAAAATTGAACCTATATTTTACTTAAGTTATAAATATTGTATTCATATAATACAAGCCGAAGCCGGGGTTTACGGGCTTATGCCTATCACTAATTATGAACAAATAATTTCAATAAATAGAATTAAAATCAATTTTAAGATATTATAAAAAGTAAATTCTCGCCGCTTATTTAAATTCATTATAATAAGTTGAAAAAGAATTTCAATCATAACTATTAATACACCGTTTCCAATAAATAACTATTTTTTTATTTGCAAATAATTAAAAAACTGCAAAATATATAAAATTGAAATTCTGTAAAATCTATTGCGGTCAGAATAAACACCTAATGGTTATAGAATTCTATATAATTTTATTACATTTACATTCAATTTATTATTACACATAAGTGACTCACATATGATCTGATCTCCGTTCGCTCTGCGCTAACACTATTAGTCCACACTAACCGAATAGCAATTAAATTAATATTAAATAACAATTATTTAAACAACAATAAATATTTTATTGAATGAATTCATTGCACTCAAAGCTGACATTTGAGTGAATTGACAAATTAATATTAAGCTATTAATCAATGCACACAAATATTTTTTGTTTAAAAAAATAATATTTAAAGCAATTTTGAAGTAATTTATTTTTGCATTTAAAAACAAAATAGATTTCTTCAAAACTGTTGTAAATTTGATTATTGAACACAATTAAGTATTATTAGTAGTATAGTTTTAAAAATTATAATTTACAATAACTTCGAAAACTTTTAGTTTTGTATTTAATTGTTGACACAATATATGAGATATTACAAATATTTGCGAAGTAATGAGTAGTCATGTTTTAATTTGTTTGATTTTAAGTTTGGCTTTAATGTCAAACATTTGTCAATAATTACAATCAATTGTTTGTCATTAAAGTCAAACTTATAATTATTGAATAAATAAATAAAAAAAAGCAGAGTTTATTCACTCTCTCTCTCTCTCTCACTCTCTATCCTCTCATTATTAATTTTAATACAATTAATTCCCGCAAGAGTTCTTTGAGTGATGTTTTAAATAAAAATCACTGGAAGAATTATTGTTGGAATATATTGTAATGATTTCATCATTTATTCAATTATTATTGTCTTTCCTCATCTCTCTCTTTCTCTCTCTCTCTCTCTCTGTCTCTCTATGTTTATCTATTTTCTCTAAACTTGAGTTGTATTAAAATCCATCTTGAGATTCGCTGCTTATTATATTTGAATAAGCAGTGAATTGCAAGTGTGATCTTAATTCAACTAAACACATCTCTCTCTATCTCTAAATATTTACTTTATGTGTATGGACTTTCTTAAACATGAGTTGTATTAAAGCAATTCGGGCCACTATTTCGTATTATGTTCAAATTACGAAAGATTGGCCCGAAAAGTTTTACTACAACCTAACACGTCTCTCTCTCTCTTTCTCATGTATATATAAATAGATGAAAAATAGTGAAGAAAAGTAAGCAAAGAATTATATTAAATGAATAAAAGTAAAAAATGAGTTTATTTATTTCAAATAGTTGTTTGAGTTTTTGAATATTGTGGCAAAAAAATT
>JAQGCF010000370.1:0-10729 GCA_034699405.1 Hermanniella punctulata | reverse complement strand
AGTTGGTCCACTCTGTATTTGTGTATATAGTAAAAGAAAACTAAATCAGGAATTTAAAAGTTTTATACAACAAACCACTCTTAATGTGCCAATGATAAACTTTCCACAGAGAGAAACTAAAACATAATAAAGAAAAACAAATTTAATGTATTGAATAATGTTTAAGAAATATAAATGTAAATGCAAGTACACATACGAGTATAACATGGGCTACAAAATACGAAATATTTACTTGTTATGAATATAGAATGTATATAAAATACTTATGAAATAAAATATTTTTTTAGTATTTGTATTTTAAAAAATTAAAAATAAAAAAGACTAACTTTTATAAGTGAAAAAAGGTAAAATTTATGCACACTAAGAACATTGTTACCAAAGCTTATAAACTTTCTACATTTGAGAGTTAGTTCAGTAGTTTACAAGCTTGTCATGTCCGTGCTCTGATTTCTTTGCCTAATTCCTATATTTGTTTTACATTTTCTAAATTTTACCCCTCATTCAGCTCATGATATCTAGCTCATAGTATCTTTGCTTTAATTAAACAAATTTATTTTATTTTATTTGTGTTCAATCAAATCTCTTGACTTTAAACTAATACTATAAGCAAAATACAGTATTATAACTCTAATAATAAAATTTAAATATTTCTTCAAAATTAAATTCTTTTAATGTGAAAAAACATATTAATTCGAACTCTATTTAAAAATTTTATGTTTAACTCTATTGTTCAATATATGACGAATATTAATGTGTTATTGAATTCAATAAAAGATTAGATTTAAGTAATTTATGTTAAACTTTAATTTAAATGCAAATAACTTTTGAACTTTTAAAATCAATTTTATCTTTGGATTCTATTGCCTTTTATTCTGTATTTTAAAATTGTCTGTATTTTAAAGTAATATCTATCGGTGTTTTTGAGTTAACGATAGTAATAGAATATAAAATCTTTTAAAATTTGAGTTACAATGAAATGTTCATAAAATTGTTGAAAAAAGAATTTGCAGTTTGTAATAAAGTTGTAACAAATTGCAAGAAAGTACTAAATTCTGTAGATTTTGGTCAATTGAATGATCACTGAATTATAGATGAGATTAGAAAATCGTGTTCTATTAGCAGCTATTGTATTATGTTTTACACATATACTACTAGTCAGAGATGGCCAGAGGGGAGGACATAGGCGAGGGTAAAATGGCGTTACCGCCCTGTGGTTCTGCAGAACACTCTTTTGTAAGAAAAAAATTGAAATAGAGGTAAAATTGGAAAATTGTCTCACAAAACTACGGTACAATAAAAATACTCTCTCGAGTTTTAAAAAACAATATAGATACCCCCTCTTGTCATTTTCGAGTCTGGCCATTCCTGACTACTAGTGTTGCAATTTTAAAAAATTTGAAAAAATAAAATGTTCAGTAATCTATTTTAAACTTATATAACGGCACTATTGAATAATAGTTTCAACACTCGCTTAAATATTATTTCTTATAATTCGTTTCGCCTAATCTCAATTTGATTTTGCCAAATGTTATTTCAAAAAATATAATGAGATAAATATATCTTCCACTTCTTTATACCTTGCTTTTGATCTTCTGTTTTATTTATTTCTATTATTTACACTCACCCTATTTCTGCCCCTTATTATTTCTAACCCCCAGGGTATCTGAGTTTAAGAGTTAATTTATGCTAAAACAGATTGCTAGTTTAGGATCAAATTTATTATTTTCTACCATTTTATATTTTTGCTAAATATAATCGGGATTTTCCTGAAAAATTGATTCCCTACTTATGAAGTATAACTTTTCTATATAAGATTCTGCGCCCTGTTATGGATCCTTATTGCTTAGATTGTCTCAAATGTTTTACTAGAGTTAATTCAAAGTCAAAATATAAACCCCTTAAAAATAACATTTAAATAATTTATAAAATTGTTAAAACATTTAATATTAGAAACCAAATATCAAATAGTAATTTATTATTTGGACAAAAGTAAATAAATATTTGATTGAAAGAATTCTTTAGAAATAATGCTAATAAATCAAATAAGTCTCTTAGTGTTATATACGGTTCAATAGATCCCATAACAAAAGTCATTTATTTAATGGTTTGACAAAAACTATGTTTTATCGAATATTATTTTGATGATATCGCGGATTTTAGTCAAGAGTTTTTCATTAATTTAAAGATAATGTGTTGGTGTCAATCAAAAACTTGTTCGGTTTAATATAAGAAAGAATTTGCAAAACAATAGCATTTTTTATTTTATTAATTCCTGTTATTTATTAATTAATATTCAAATTCTTGAAAAAAATATTATCAATACTAAGGAATTTATAGATAATTCAATAAATCTTAATGAAATATCTCTGAGAATATGTTAACTATCTTACAGTTCATTTAAATGCAACTTTTATTAATTAAAAACATTAAAATAAGAAAAAAGCTCACAGTTTTTCTAATCTAGAGTTAAGGGCAATACCTGTTAACTTAAGATTTACTTTAGTAATAAAATACTACCGTTACATAACAATACAGTTCTGCAAAGAATTTGTGATTTTGTCCGCATTTGTCGCTCAAAGCGCTTTATAGAGCTTTGTGGTTTGAGCGACATATGCGGACAAACCCCTAATTTTTTGTCGACCTGTTTTGCAATGATAGCTCCCTGCGCTTTTTAAATATATGACATTTATGATTGATATTATATGTATTAAAAATATACTTAAATAAAATATTAGTTTATTATTCATATAAATAAATAGTTATAAAGTGCTGAAAGTGTTAATTATTGTTCAGTCAATATGTTTTTGTTGCGGACAAAACCAATTTAATGTTGGCTAACGAACACTACTCTATTTGAAGATAAACATAAATGTCTGTCCAAACCAATAGAGATTAAGTTTATTGGGGGTCGTATTGACCAATGAAGAATACGAAGAAGATATTGATTAGAGTATAAGTGAAACTGTTGTTATCCTTAGGGAACTCATCGAAAATTTGAACACATGAAGCAATTGTACGGTAAGACGAAGCTCACTGTCTTCAATTGATTTATGTGCCAATTGTCACATATGGTAATGAACTTTTGGCAATGACCGCAAATATTGGTTCCTATATTCTCATGGAGTTCATAGAGTTAGTCTATGGGGAACTTCTCTATACGTAAAGAGACTCTATTTGTGACTCAAAATTACAAATTTCACACATAGACTATGAGATCACTGTAAGTATTATAAATTGAGAGATATGTTATACAGACGCAGTGCAGTGTAGTTATAATCAACTCATTTTTTCTAGCAATTAGTTCATTATAACGGAAAGTTGATTATAAAGCAAATAAAATTACAGTATATTTAATATTTTTGTCTTTAATATTAGTTGATATTAACGGATTATAAAGGGTGTTGATTATAACAGCACTGCAAAGTATACTAGAAAATATGGCAAACTTTTTGAAGAGGGGTTTTAGACGGTCTCAGAAAATTTTCGACACAAGTACTTCCTATATAAATGGTATATTTTTTTGTAAAACTAACTGAAATCCAAAACTAGAATCCAATACAATATAAAGAATTGCAGTGAAATTGTAAGACATTATCAATAAAATAGAGATATTGATTGAGTAATAAGCAAATGGAATGCACTGTATAAGTAGTGTCGCAAAGGAAAACAACAAAAACACTTATTTTCAAACTATATTTTAAAATAATGTGTGAAAATTCAATTATTCTCTTCGCTCTTATTTTACAGTAAATAAGTGTTAGTTTTCAAAAGTAATTTTAGAATTCTTTTTTCAATACACGCTATTTGTCGACACATTTATTCCTCAAATTTGCTTCTATTCTATTAAGTTTAGTTACAGATACTGTCTATACTGCAAAAGTGCCTAAAATTGATAAATTTTATTCAAATCTCAATTTTTGAGATCATTTTTTATGTAATTTAATAATCTTTATTCCAATTAAATATAAAGTCTTTCATTAAAATATTTATGAAATTTAAAATAGTTTTGAATAATAATAGTCTATATTTTATAGAGTGTATAACATTTTACAGAATTTATTTTTTATTTACTTCATCTCTTGTGTGTGAGATGTGTTATGTTTTATAATAAGGTTTATTACAATACTGAACAACATTTTTTTTACAACAAACGCTACTCTCATATGAAATACTATTCTCTCGAGATTTTGTTTTAAAATCGTGCGAATCAAAAGTTAAACCAAATTTTATTTGTCTTTTGTTTAATTCAACCAATTTCTACAATTTTTATTAGGCTGTGAGCGGAATGTATATCCAACACAACAAAATTATATGATTATCCCCACAAAAGTTCACCACATTCTAAAGATGATAACATTTCTAATATACAATACAATATTAGTTTAAGAGATAAAATTAAAGCAAAACTAATCATTTCAAATATTAAATTGTTTTTGGAATATAAAATTGATTTATTTTTCCATTAAGTATCTTAAGTTAAATTTTGTAACAAGAGGTAGGGATGTGAAAATTGCACCCAATAATCAATAATTACAAACATATCTTAATTTAAGAAAAAGGTTTTTATTAAATCAATTTTTAGAATATTATAGGGAGTGATATCTTGTTTAGACAATTACCAATCAGACAAAACCATTTCTTGATTAGACAATTAATTTTTGATTACTTTATAACGTATTGCATAAACATAAGAATATTATTATAAGTACGCGCTCTAGTTGTACAGTACATCCGTATACAAAGTATAAAAATTTTATTAAATATATTGCCAATGTTTAGTTAAATAAACAAAAAACGATATCAAAGAGTTATCGTTGTAAATCATAAAAAGACACCCACACACAAGTTTTTAAAATTGTTTAATTTAACTTTAAATTTATAAATTACAATCAATGATTAATGACTATAGAATGTGCGCCAAAATTTTTTAATTTAAAGTACAGAGTATATAACAAGGGTTACAAACTATTTATCATTTAATACGTTAAAAAGTAACTGAAAATTTAATTCCAGTTTATTATATTCAGTACTTATTGTGTTTGTTTTAATAGATAGTAATTTATGATAATTGAAATGGTTTACAAACAAATAATAAATAAATTAAATAAAACCAATTAAACTTTCTACTCATTAATAGAATAATATAGTATTGAATAATTTTTATATTGTGTTTGAAAATTGAATATATTTAATTACATTTCTATTTCAATACAGAATAACATACTGTATATTATTTAAAGACATGAAACAAATAATTGAATTAATTTTCATAAACAAAAGCACACTAATAATAAGACTATTTATTCAAAGTACACTAAAATAAATAATATTAAAATATTTTTAATTTTAAACAAAATTCTTAATTTGCAAAATATATTTTAAAATAAGTTCTCAAATGTTTTTTATATTTAAATCTATTCAAAGGATTATTTACTTAACTCTATTTACTTTCTTTTCAGTTATAAGATTTAAATTTGGTTTAGTAGTGCTTAACTGGTATTTATTGTTGGCTTAAATTTATTAAAAACAACAAAATCTACAGTAAGTGAATTGAATTCATCTGAGAATTAATCTGAACTCAAAAGTTTTCTATCGATAAAGCGTTGGATAAAAAGTGTTTAACCAATCGAGGCATGACATCAAACAAGAAAGAAGTTTGTTTGGACTTCACTCAAGGGACTCAGCCATCGGGTAAGTGTTATGCCACCAAATCATTTGTACTGTACTTACTGTAAATAAACACCTCCACTAAAAATAGCGATTTATAACTTATTTAACTTGTTATCAAATATACGCTATATTTGTAAATGTAATAAAAACAAATAACATGTAATGATTAAAAGGTAAGGAAAGGGATATTTCTGGGTCTAAGTTATCTGTTTTAACGGAAGGATATCGCAGTTTTAAGAGGCAGTTAATATTTAAGATATTTCGATAATATGTTACTTTGATTACACCACATGTTTAAAAAATTAGAATTGTTTTCAAATGTTATGAATTTTTAACGCTTTGATTATATATAAAATCTTTCTTCAATTTATTCATTAATTCATTCCATATCTCAATACAATCCTACCATAAGCTCATTCGTGAACGTCTTATTGCATATAGAGATTCGATATAACATAAATATTTTTATATTACAATTTCTTATTTTCTATTCTACATTTCATATAACACTGCACTCAATAAGCAACTCGCAAATGTTGCCGATGTTTAATAAATATGAATCCACTTTAACGCACTTTAGCACAAATTTATCTCAACTTAATCTATAATTGACTATTATTTAAAGCTATATATTGTTTTGAGTTGATTTAATGAGCATTCAATAAAATATTAATATATCATTTGCTGTCTATGCTCTCAATGTCACTTTAAAAAATTACTGATATATTTTGATCAAACCCCACAATTTTTAATAGTAAATAATAGTATGTAGGGGCTCGATAGCTCAGTGAACTTGTATACGGTCCAGTGTGTATATAGCTGTTCTATATAGGTAATTCGATCCCCAGCGAGACCTAAATTTCCTTTATGTCTTATGATAACTCTTGCAATCTCATCCCTACTGCAACAAAAGACTCGCCACCTCTTCTGTAAGGATGAAATTGAAACACAAATATTCTCGTTTGTCGCTCAGATACCCCAATAGAGATAAGGAACAGAAAAGATTGGTTTTTTTAATAGTATGTTTTACATTAATCTAATATACAGTACGAAAATTTACAAATTAGTCTCTTATAAAAACATTTGTTAAATAAATACTATTAGAATTAAGATAAGAAAATGTAAGTAAAAGTTTAACCAAATGTTCGCTAAAATTGAAGATTTAAAAAAAGACTTAATTATAGAGATTGAGGACAAAAATCTTCCACTTCAACAAATTTATTCAATTAAATTTTATTACGAGATTTGTTTGCAATTAAAATCCACGAAAAATTAGAATAAAGTACCTCTAAGTGATAGTTTAGTGGGAATCACAAACTCATTGATGTGACAGACTTTCTTTTGTATACACTGTAGACTTGAAGCGACCATTTCTTTTCAAATTAATTTGGCCTTTGATTTACTGAACCAAACATTTCTTATTATGATTGTAGTGACTATTGTTTCATTGATTTGTTTCTTGAATAAGAACTACCAATGACTTTTCTCTGAGTTTTAGGCAGCAAAAAGACAGGATAATTATTGTTCTCTAAAAGCTTTTAAATTTGAGGACACTTTCATTTATCAAAATGTCATTTATAACACTTTCATTCCTAAACTATTAATTGTCTGAAACTAATCGTTTGAATAAATTGTTATAAATGCAGATATTTTTACAATTTATTTTATAAAATTGAAATGCTCAACATTTAATTAAGTATTTTTTCAAATAACTATATAATTCTTACCAAATAAAGATAATACAATTAAACAGCCATTTTTGTGTCATATTTTGTGTGTAACTCTTTTTTCATTTCTGAGAATTAATGACAAAATTAATTATTTACAAAATTCACTCCTGAACTCCAATAAATTGAAAACTTAACGGAAAACTAATAAATATGCAAGGTTATTTTCAAACCAAATTTCGTTTGTCTTCCAAAATGTTTACAATTAATTTAATTCCATTCAATTGCTATATTCTATTCAAAGGCCGTATTTTATAGTATTAATATTACTTCAGAACTTAGAAGTTTTTAAAATTTTCCTAAGATTTTGTTTCTTTACTTTACAACTACGAAGTTAGTAGGGGATAATTTTTAAAAATTGTACAGTACTTTGAAATAATAATTTATTAATATTCAATTGTATGATATTTTATATACTGTAATAAGAATTCAAACGTTGAACACTAAACTAATATATTTCTTAAGAGCGAGTAAAATGTGACAATGCTTTCTTCCCAGCGCTAAAATCTATTCATTGAATTATAGTTTTATATATTTTTTATTTTTTATATCTTAACAATATCTTATTTTATTAGAATGAATACTTAAATGTTTCTTACATGTGTATAATTCTGTTATATATCAAAACTAAAACAAAAGTATAAAAATTGTGGTCATTATGAAATTACTTTGTTATACACTATTTTTCTATTGAAAGTTGAGTTAAAGCAATAGAAAGTTGTGCTTATTTACTCTCTATACACAACTTTTTATTACTTAGACCCTACAATCAACAGAAAAATAATGGATCTCAAGAAACCTCTTAGTATTGTCGAAATATTTTATTGTAGGAATTTGTTTAAATTATTTAAACATTTTTCCATTTTTATAGAGAATATTAGTTTTCTTATAGAAACAAAAGGAGAAATGTTTAGTATTTTAACTGTTGTCATATATAGTTAAAATAATTTTGCTAAACAAACAAATGATTTTTATTCCATTTGTTTCTCTTTGCAATAAATTCAGACTTTTTATATCACTTAACTGATTGAATTCAATAAAATAGAGATTTTTTGTTTTAGTTTTTCAATTGTAATTTTTTGTCTTCAAATATATTTTGTTTAATTAAAAAGTTTTAAAATCTAAAGTTTATATACATTTTGAATTTCTTGAATAATAAACTCTTAAATTATTCATTAAATAAATCCGCAAATTATAAATATTTTTATCGGTTTCTTAATTGGAGTGAAAATAATCAACAAAATGAGTTGTTTAACATCAAAATGCTTTATCTTAGAGTTAATTAAGTTTCACGTGTTTTCTGTATGTAATTTTCACAATCGATTATCAAATAATTGCGTTAATAATTATATTAAAAAAGATCTCTTAAAGCTCTAATAATTTTTTCAATAATATTTTCTATTAAACGAAACAATAATTATTATAACAAAATAGTGAACTTAAACCTCACAAACCTAAACTAAAAATGTTGTGAGACTTCGAGTAAATTAGGGATTTCCAAGTTGAGTGGAAGGGGAAATTTTCGAATTCCTCCCTAGTGATTTTTTCAAATTTACACCCCCCCTAAACTCGAGTCGAGGTGCCAAAAATATCAAAGGAGGAGCTATTTTTTTTATCTAAGAATAAAATTTATTGAATATTCCCCCCTAGAAAAGTTGATGTTCGGTAATCCCTGGTGTAAATAATAACTCTGAGCCTAGAACTGATTTTATAAGATGTTAACAATAGTGAGCAGTATAAATTACTTAAAAGTTAAAATAACAAAGAATAATGTTTTAAAAGCATACTTCCCTCACTGTCTTCTTGCATATCTGAAAAGCATGTTTTACAGTAAACTTTAAAATTGTCCCTCAACAGTCACTATTGATATTCTCTATATTTATTTAGTCTTTATAACTCAGTAAAGCTCTGATTTTTATGCATTTATAAACTTTAAAATTTTTGTTTATGTAAGAAATAAAAAAAATATGTTTACTATAACTAATATTTAGTATAGTTGAGAATCTTCATCCAAACCCTAACGTTTGCAATGAATAACTTTATACTTCTTTAACTTTTTCATCTCTAACTTCCATCTGTTGGAAAAATTTGAAGAATACTCTGTAGAAGTCTATATAACACATTGATTAATAGATAAATTGTTACATATGATGTTAAATGGATGGCAGAGTTTTACAAAACACATTTTCGTCAACTCTTTATACCTTCTATTTGAGCAGAATCTTTATCATTGGTTTGAGATCCTAAAAGTTGTGTCAGTACTTTGCAAACCGATTGCAATATAATCGAAGACTTATAGCTTTTGAGGCCACAAATGATTCATCGATTAAATTAATTTAAATTGTTTTTAATTTTATGAAATATGATATTTAATTACAATTTTATTGTATAAAAAGTGTTTTTCGAGACTATATTTTGTTGTTTAAGAACTTCATTCACTTCCAAACTTGTTATTCAAAGATTCTTTTGACTCTAATTTCTAACACTTTATGCTATACTAACACTAAAGCTATAATAAATTCTTGAGGTAAATATCTTTCTCTTTACTTAATTTTATTCCAAAAGTCAAGTATATGCAGCTAAAGTACCGGTAGTATTTAAATGTGACCAATATTATTATTTTTATATATAAATATTTAATAAAATTGCTTTAAAAGATCTTTTACTTATTGTATAAGACATGTCTTTTCATGCAATGCAATGTTTTGACATTATTTTTATCTCAAATATAACATACGAACCATTGAGTCTTAGTATTGCAACCAATAAAATGCCTTCAATTTAATACTTAATTTTATCTTCAAATCAATAAATATTTGATAAGTACACAGTTTTATGAATTAAATGTTGTACTAATTTGTCGCAAATAAATAATATATTATAACCACTGAATAAAAGAGTTGTTATGAAATATCACAAATTGAATGAAAACCGAGTATTCGTTTGATATATTAATTATATTTATGTCTATTTAATTATGATTTATTGATGTTTGATTGTATTGATCCAACAAAACTGTTATTACATATCTTCTTAAATATGATGGATGTGATCATTATATGTGATCATTTGTTTCCCTCATTACTTATTATCTTTAATTATAATTTTATTAATTTCTATTTATTTATTAATGAGTTTTTTCTTGAGATAACTTTTATAATAAATGTTTTATAAACAAAATTATTTTTTAAAAACCTTTTCTACATAACTATTTTTCAGTTAAAATATTTGTTACATTAATTGAAATATTTTTTACCTTAAATTTTGCATTTTTTGTCGCAAGAGCTTTAAATTGTTGATCAATACCTTAAAAGATGTAGCGATATATTTTT
>JAQGCF010000369.1:0-10749 GCA_034699405.1 Hermanniella punctulata | reverse complement strand
AATTACATGTTTCAATATTTTTCTTCAAATCAAAAATATATATAAATAATATTGAATTGAAATATAAATATATTTCAAGTTCTCAATCATTCAATTTTGAAAACTTTCTCCGAAATTTTCAATCAATTTTTGCCAAAATAGAGAAAATCCAATTTTTAGTTTCATTTTTTATTTATTCTATCGGAAAATCAATTATAAATTCATTTTTAGATATTTTTAATTCACAAATTGAAATTCAAACGAAATTAAATTCAAATAAAATTATTAAAAAATGCTTTTAAAGATATTTCATGTCTAAATCACATTTTAATATATAAAAAATATGTTATAAAAATTTCAAAAATGTAAATTCAATTTTTATGAAAGTATAAATAAAATTCCAATTTATTTATTACATATCAATATAATATAAGTACATGTATTAGTAATACTGTATTTTTACAAATAATTAAATACAGACAGGATATCAAAAAATTTATTAATGTCAACATGAGTTAGAGTTTGTCTGACAACACGATAATTATTTGCAATTTATTTATTATATTTCCTTTTTTGAAGTGTTTGATTCTAAATGAATGAGTGATTCATTGAGTCACTAAGTATTGCGAGAAAGAAAAGAAAGAGAGGGAGAAAGGGAGAGAGATGTGCTGTCAAACGTTGTAATGAAAAATTAATAAATTAAATTTAAGAATATATGCATGCTAAATTGATAAAGTTTGCCTCAAAATCTTAAGTAGTATTAGACATACACCTAATTTTAACTTAGAATTGTGCTGTGTTTCAACTCAAGTCTTTTGCTTTGTGTTGATTAAAAAACATGAAAAAATATAAAACCGTTAGAACCTTATGATGGGTGAAGCCTTGGATGAGCCCAGTTTTGAGTGTGTATTACAGTAAATATATTAATTGACATCAATTACTATTTACTGAATTCATGTTGAATTGAATAAATAAAATTAATATAAGTTAAGAGATGTGAATAATTAAATGTATTCCTGATTTCAATACTTAATTTATTCTTAAGTTCTAAACGAACTCTTCAGTGCATTAATAACTTACGGATGAATTTAGTTATTTTTCGGTCAATAAGATATATTTATGCCGTATATTCAGTGTATTTCTGTATAATTTAATGTATTTTAATATTCATTTTAGTCATAAATATGAATGATTTGAGGAAAGTTTTCATTAAATTTTGAATTTAGTTTTCAAATATAATTCACTCAATTTTGTTCTTACAGATGTTGAACATAACGTATATATATTAAAGTAAACAAATGTTATGAAAAGTAATTACATTTGTTGTGAGACTAGTCGGTGAGGGCTTTACTTTGAAGGCTCTTTACTACTGCTTAAGTTGTAAACTCGGGTGGTCTGACAGCCTTAAACAGTTTTACTCTTTTTAATGCAGTACATGCGGTACATGCGGTCGATATAACATATTTCATATGTTAATTCAATTCAAGATTTTTCAAATTTCTTTATAAAACTATTAAAGTCAGACAAATAATTCTTAAATTATTCTATTGTTGGCAAAACTCATTACATTATTGAGATTAAGGGATGAAAAGTTTGCGCACTCATAACTAATAATAGAAACTGTTTTGAAAATATTGTCAAAACTCTAATTGAAGAAAAACAAATTAAACTGTTTTGAAGTGTAGGTTAAAAACGAAAATATATTTTAAGCTAATTTTTTCATTACGTAACTAATTCTTATTTTTACTTAACATAGCATTGGGTTTATCTTTGCTATTCAGTGGTGTTCACTATTCATCGAGTTATTCACTGCACGAGACAATGAATGCATTTATATGTTTGAAGCAATTTAGTCGCACACCACGAAAAAAGTGTGTATCGGCCACAACGCCCTGTGTAAACACCATACTCCACCCCTATAGTGTACAGTATATACTCAGAATGTGATTGAAAAAGACCATATTTTTCTCATCTCATTAGAAAAGGCTTAGTGTTTAGTGTTCAGTGTTCTTCACTCATCTGATTTGGTGGTATGAATGGAGAGTTAGCTTTATTTTCTCATTATTTGCTTTCGATTGTGTGCAGGTTTGTGTTGGTTTGTGTTGGTTTGCTTTGGTTTGCTTTGCCTTTAATTTGAGTGCACAGCACAGTATCAAAGTTTTATAATTGCAGCGATAATAAATTAGATCGTTTGCTTCCTGCACTCTTGTACTGCTACGCCCGTCTCATCATCATTCAAAGTACTCAGTCTTTCATTATTATAATAAAACACAGGCAGCAAAATATAATTATTTTTAGAGATTATAATTGAATGCAAAGAGTGATAGAAAACGAGAAATACATTATATTTTAATTATTATTACTCTTTTTATTTGATAAGAAAGACTTACCTATTTCTGCAAACACTGTATAACTACAGCACATTTTGTTATTCGCGAGAGGTATACTCTATTTGTGAGCTTTTATAATCAAAATTCAATTATTATTAGTAATTGAATTACTAGTGCTTTTCGTCTGTTATATGAATTCCACTCTTCACTAATGAAAAAATATTAAAATAAATTATTATTTATAGCGGAAATAAATTTAAATATTTAATAATATATATACAAGTATTAGATATACATAGAGTACAAAATGCAGAGCACTCTAATTGAAGTTAATAACTCTGAATCGATCCAATAATTTTATTTTCTCGTTAATTCTGTTTGGAGTAAATTATACTTTACAATGGAGTATATAATACACTAATGTATAAAAAGTAATATAAATAAATTCATTTAAAGCAGATGTTCGAGTATTTGGTTTTGTTCATCAAAATAAGTGTAACTTAACATAGAAGGCATGTCTGCGGAAATATACTCTAAATGTATAGCATCACGAAATGAAATGACGTGCGCTTAAAGAATCGGAGGGGAAATCTTTGTGTGCAATTGTACCAAAAGGTGAAATAACAACACTGCTGCAAAAGTTACCCCCACTTACAAATTGGCTTCTCTTGAAATCTTGGCAATGATTTTAATCATATCAATAGATGTTTGTTGGGGTCTGAGCCTTAGTTGCACTTTTCTCATCATAGACTTTATTATTGCACTTTTTCTAGTCCTTTCATTGTGTGCTAACCTCATATATGGGATTCCCATTTAATCCATAGTCTTATATAATATTCTTTCTTTGATTTACACCGAAAACGTTATTTGGGTTTAATTAGAAAAAGATTTCCTTTAATACAACTTTTCTTTAATATAATTACATAAAAGTAAGTTAAGTAGACTTAAGGCAAAGGGGGATAAAAACATTTAGAATTATAAGAAATGAGGGAAATATCTCAATCAAAATGTAATTTGTTTTTATTGTGTTTAATATCTGATAATGTTATGTTAACCATACAATCGGTTTTCATTAAGAATAATCTATTTGAGTGTCTCTTTCATGTGTCTGTCTGTATGTGTGCATTGGGTGCACTGAATATATGGTTCACTTGATGCACAGACAGCCCAATTCCGTTAATAACATCAAATTGTAGAGCACACCCATATATACTTGAGTATACTGTATATATAAATTTCAATTTCTTTAATGGCCAAAACGTTAATTTCTTTAATGAATTGCCTCAAAACGCACTCAAATCCTATTCTCTATTCTTTACAAATAAAATCAAAGCTATTCTATGTTTTTATTATATATTATATATTAAATATTAGATTACAAGTAAAGAAAACTTTGATTTATTGTTTAGTCGATCATAAATTTAATTGTATACAAATTACAGAATCATTGGAGCTTTCAATATAACGTTTTGAACCCTTTTGATCGTACAAACTATGATAAATATAAAAACACATAAAAAGTATAATTGGTTTAAATTTTTAGATATATTACAGAACAAATCGCGATAACTAAGTTATTTATGAGAAGATTTGTTTGAATTAATCACTTTTCTTGTATTAAAATTATCTTTAATTGCAAGTTGTCTGCATTTTTTATAGCTTATACCCAAAAGCTTGAAACATGATGTTTATAAATGAGAAAAATCTTCAGACCTTTTCTATCGATAGAATTTATGTCTAGTAAAGTGTAAAAATTTATTTTGTTTTAAATTTAATTTAAGAATCAGACAATTTTTAACTAAATATAATTATAATAATATTAATGTCAGTAATGTCTTGTCATAAAATCTTATCATTTGTAAACTGCATCTGTATTATACACTTTATCTATCAATTTATTTATTTTGGAACTCAAACTAAATATTTTCCAATCACTTTCTAATGTATTGATATTTAACTGCAAATACTGTATTATTTCGATTAATTTCCATAAATTTGAGTATTTTAAGAAGTAATGACAGCCATTAAAAAATAATTATATATTTAATTATTCACATATTTTTAACACATGATTTTAACAATACTGTAAATCTATTATTATACTCAAAAGAATAGCTTAACTTTAAATTTTAGGGAATAAATATCAGGAAAAACTATAAAACTATATGAAATTTTAAAACTATCTTAAATTAGATTTGAAAATCTGTTTTTGTTTACGAAATAAATTCTAATTTATATACTGTCATAAAATCCATAAAATCTTACTTATTATGAAAAAAGTATTAAATTTAATCATAATTTTTTGTATTGAGTTACTAATAATATCTCAATGGCTATAATAGTGTATATAGTGATTGTGGGCTCACTTCAATAATGCAATTATATGTCACATCTAATAAGAAGATTTTGTAGATTACAGAAGTCAAGTCAAGTTTACTCATAAAATTTGATTCTCGTTTATTAGTATCTCAGTAATAATATTATTAATTTAGGCATTAATCATAATCGAGTGTTGGGGCTAATGTGAAAAATGTTTTGCTGCCATCTCTGACGTCTAATCCTTTCAAAATAATTAATAGAAAGAATTTCTCTTTGAGAGCATAGATTGAATGTCTGAATAAAATAAATTGGATGAACAGATGAACACATGAACACAACTCTTTAATTAAAGGAGTGGGAAAGCATTTGAAAGACAGTCTAATTAAGCAAATGCAATACTGCCTCGCATTCAATCTAATTATTTGATTCAATTCAAATCTTCACGACTAGAATTTTACCCAAATTATTTATCCTTAAACTCAATTTAGTTCATGTCTCAAATCAATTATTTTTCATCAAATTTATTCTTAAATAACCTTAAAGTTTATCATTAGTTTGGATTTGTTACAAATTTAATCGAAATGATTAAATAAATATTTATAATATCGACCTTTTATTGCCATTTGGAGACAAAAACAATTGAATTGAAATTTTAGAAATGAAATACCTTTTGACAGAAAAACTTGTAAATAATTAAAGCCTAAAATAAGTTATTTAAATAATGTTTTTGTTCAAATGAAACTATAAGTAAATGCTTTGAATTGGAAATATCGACACAATTAGTAAACACAATTATTATCTACTATTATATCATACAACAAAGTCTTTATTCCCTTTATGACAGAGTTTTATTGTGAAGATATAACACTATTATAATTACTTTAACGAGTGGTTTGAGTTTGAATAAAACTTTTTGGCATTTGATATGGTTATAGGGCTTTCTCTGAATTCAAGTGAAAAATGCAGTTCTACACGAATAGCATCAACTCCTCAATCAATTTTGTTTATTTAGCTATAATTGTAACATTTCCTTGTTTTGCAGCACTAATTATTTCAATATTCGTTATATGAGTTTCAATAATTAACGCACGAATACTAAAGTATTTATCATTAAAATATTTATCAATGTCTCCTCTCTTTAGGTTATTTTTGAGAAAATACTATTATTGCATAACAATTGTTAATGAGATAAATGACTGTCAAAGTAATTATAAGAGAAATTGAAAGATAAAAAATTATTCTCAAACATTCATTAGTTTAATATATTATTTATTTTGCCTCAATTTTGAAGCTTTATATAAGTTTTATTAGCAGAATGTTTGGAAAAGAGATGAAATTATTACAATTTTTAATTAGATTTTATGGCAACGTAGGAACTATTTAATGACTTCTATCACGTTATATATTAATTGATTTCAATTTATAAAAATTATTATTTGTCAAAAGACATAATTATGATATTATTTAGAAATAAAATGAGAGAATAGCAAAAATAAACCGAAAACATCATTAATTTATTCATAAAATTTCCATTAATTAATTGAGTGATAATTTTTCTTTAAACTAATGGAAAATGAATTGATTGCAATGTTTCGCAATACCTTCAATACAGTATATTCTTAACAATGAATAACAAATTAATAATTCATGTAATAAATTATAATTTATTTATTAATCTAGAATTAACTCTACAAATATTACCTCTAAGTTTGATTAATTAATTACCTGTGTTATCAATATTTATACATAATAATATCCACTTTATATTATATTAATAAGCTTTGGCTCAATAATGATTCATAGTTTTTAAATAGACCCGCATTATCCTCTCAATTATCATTAATTTAACGAACTTTGACCTTTCACATTATTATAAAATCTTTTGGCTTTAAATTGTTATAATTATAAACTACTGTATACCAGACTCTCACCTATTATAGTGAAGTTGAGGAAAATATTGTTTATGTTAGTCGATTCCTTAATAATACCATTGGAAATGTTTACCTCAAATATTTGTTTCTCCACATCCCCACTATCTTATCAAAATAACTTTTGATACACAATATTACAAAATATCAAAATAATTTAATACGAATTGTTATTTGTATCCTAAGAGTGACTTTTTCTAAAATAAAACGTGAGTTAAAGTTGAGAATATTATATAAAATGCTATGAATTAAATATAAAATATTAATTTTATTTACATTAATGATTAAATAATGGAATATAAAATTTATTACAAAATATTTTCATAATTATCATTAACTAATTAATCGGAGATTAAGTTAAGGTCAGGGCTAATAAACATCATAAAGTTTTTTAAAAATGAACAAAATTATATGAAAAGTGAATTAAATTTTTTATATAAAATTTCTGATTTTGCTTAATGTAGTGTATATTTTAATCATAAAGATTTTAGTGTCCCATTGAAACCAATGATAAAAACAAATATTTGAGCTATTCAAACTCTATGAATGCACAATACAGTTACCAAAAGACATTGCTGGCAATTGTGAATTGTTTTTTAACACTTTATAAAATTAAGGATATTATTAATTTACTTTTATTAGAAAAGTCTAGTGTCTAAACGCCTACTATTTATTATTATTAATTATTAAGAATTAAGTTCTATTAAACATCAATACATTAATATTGTCTGCATTTTTCTCATATTTTTTGTATATATCTGTACCGGATTAAAAATTATTGATTAAATAATTTTTAGTTATTGTAATTTTTAAAATATATTTATAAAGAAGGGTGGTTCAAGAATATTTTTTTCAAAACCTGCCCGACCCTCCATTTAATTTATTAGACCTGACCGCCAGTACCCGCAAGTTTAGGGTCGACTTTTTCTTAGCATGGTGTAAAATACTACCTGTAATTTAAAATAAACAAGTTGCACATATTTCATTTGAACTTTAAATCTATTCGGGTAAACCCATAATTACAATAAATATTATTGCATTAGTTGTAACATATTTAAAAATTTCATACACTTTTACACCAATATTTATAGTGTATGAAAATTACATTTTGATTAATTGTGTGTTAAAACTTTTGAATTTTATACTCAAAGTGACAGTATATCTGTTTGTGTTGAATATTAAAATTTTTATACAATGATCATTTTTATAAAAGTATTTTTATACTTTTCATTCTCATTGAATGAATGAATACAAAACTTATTAATACTTGTAGTATTGGAACATTTACACTAACATTTCACTTACTTAGAGCTTATCGAGAAATAATTATTTATTTTGTTCCTATGGGTGTTTTGAATTTTCGCAATATTCTCTCTCTCTCTCTCTCTCTCTCTCTCTCTCTCTCTCTCTCTCTCTCATCTCTCTCTCATCTCTCTCTCTCTCTCTCTCTCTCTCTCTCTCTTGGATTTATTAAAAAATCCAATTTAAAACTCAGACTTTATAACATGTAAAGCTGGCACATATTCCGTAACTGTATTCCTAGCACCCAATAATTGAAAGGAAACATTTTTATAATAACTTCTAAATTCTAATTATAAATATATTCAACTTATAACTTATTCCCTTTCGTTTCATATTCTTTTGATTAAACCCCTATCGCTATCAATTCGTTGTCCAGAAAGTTAATAAAATACAGTTTTATAAGTTCATTGATACAGTATTATACAGCATAAGACAAATCTATCTTTATTAGGAAAACAAATAACACTTTACTGAACGACTCGTTTATTATTTTTATGTGTCCTAATTATAATTGAATATTTTTAATTTCTAAATGTATACAAATGTTTACATACAAACACAAAAACTATTCATTGATTTCCATTGGTAAGAAAATAAAGCTTAGTAACGGGAAAATCGGTCTAATAACATTTTTAAAACATGAAAGGCCAATAGAAGTCATAAACATTTTGATACAGTTATATAGTATAAATACAGTACTGTACCTTCTACAGTGAGGCGCAAATAATTGTTAACGAAAATATTTTATTGTTTTTAAAAAAATAGAAGAGTTATAGAACAAAATTATTACCAAACACATATTACAATAATGGGAGTTTGTGATAGAACAATTTCAATGTGCCAGCCTTCCTGGGTACGAATGATGTGGAGGCAAACTTCAAGTTTGTCAATATTAACCTCTAAATCTCTAAGAAATCCTGAAAATCATTTTTTAATAGCATTTCCTAACTCAGTATTGTTATTAAAATTATTTTTGTAAACCTTTTACTTAAAATTTTTAAGCGTGTTGGAGTTACGCGTGTTTTGGACTCTAAATTAAAATTTCTTTAAGTTTTAATTTGACTTTTATAACATAAATAGTGTTTTTTGACCAGAAATACACGTTGGAATAGACTGTATATAGACATTTTGGAACCGGGTCTAAAACATATACAAAAACTGCCACATTTTAGTAAAAGAACATCGAAATCTAATCTTGAATATCTTCATTAACAAAAAAGCTCTGGGCAAATATTTTCGCTAACAATTACTTGCGCCACTCTGTACTATCCTATGATGTCATAATGTTCAAATAAATTATGCGTTATAGTAAAGCAATTAATTTTAATGAAAATCATTTATTAATTTTTGAATTCATTTATATATTTTTACAGCGAATTTCAGAAAATGTTTATGATATTTAAAAATTAGAGCAATCTAACTATTTAATATAAGTAGGTTATCTTAAATTAAAACAAGAATGACCATTAATATATCTCCGCTTCTCAAATTAGAAAATACAGACTGTTGTAGATCCTGGTATAGACCCTCTTTAACATGGACCTCTATAGGAATTGACCATCTTTAACATGAGAATCTTTGACCATAACATGGGACTCTAAGGTCATAACATTGGCTTCTATGGTTGTGGTGGTGGAAGGGAGAGTGGCTGGAAACGAATCTATAATCTCCTTTTCTTACAGAAGCGGAGATAAAAAGTATCGACCGGTAAAAAGTTATTTAAGTTTTCTCATTAAATATAGATTTGTCTAACGCTGTATATTTCAATATTTATTAATTAATGCAATTTTAATAAATTCCAGTTCACAAAACATAAGTAATTAAATGTAAAGAATAAATTAATTTAATTAATATTTTTAATTAATAAAAAATAATAAATTTGTAATTTAATGAGTCTTTTAATTAAATTAAACTATTGTTTTAATCCTATTCTAATAACATAATTAATTAGTTTATTTTAATTAATTATATTTTTTTATTTAAAAAATAAAAAAAAACTTTTATTAGAAAAAGTATTTTCTTAATATTGAATTTAAGGCAATTTATTTATTTTTAAAATATATTTCTTTGAAGTTTTTTAATATAAGTAATAGAAAATAGTCTAAAAAGAGAATTGTATTAAAAAATTGGAGATACAGTACTATAAAATTGTGTTCATTTGATGATTGCCTTTGTGTTCAATTCAATTATTATTCAAATCTTATTATCTGGAATTACTTTATTTTTTCCGAATTGATTACTCGACAAACAGTAATTTTGAGTTACAAATGCAAGAGTGAAATGAAGTCTGAGTTAGATTTGCGAAAAATGCAATTTAGGAAAAAGCTTTATTATATATATTAAAGTTATCCTCCTTTGATATTACTTTTCAAAAAATATCACATTATTTGAAATGCTATTAAATGCAATTCTCAAACATTAAATAAGTGGCGTTTCCAATGAGGTAACACTAAAAAGTATAAAGAATTTAATGCATTCAAAATGTGATGTCTATAAATATAAAGTAATTATTCTTTGAGAAAAAAATTAATTTAATTAAAAAATTTGATATTTTTATGTATTTCTGTGGAAGTAATGATAAATTGGAGTTTAAATAATAAATCAAATGGTTTTTATCGGTGGATAGAATCAGTGGGTACGCTGTCATTGTTATGGACACAATATTCTGCACTAATTCCAGAAATGTTTTTCAATTTTGATGAACCCATATATGGACTAATTTAATTGAAGTCTTGCGTCTATAGGAAAGGTGTGGTATCTATTGCAAACATATTTAACATAAAGAGGGTGTCATTTCATAAATGAATATTTGCTCAAATAATCAGATGCTATACATTATATTAATAAGTTATATATCAAATATAATGCTATTATTACTGCCCTTTCCTACT
>JAQGCF010000368.1:0-10763 GCA_034699405.1 Hermanniella punctulata | reverse complement strand
AAGAACTTCTCGAGAATTTGTTCATTATTGAAAAGAAGTGTTATAGAGTTAGTTTTGAAAATAGTGCAAATATTCTTTTATAAATGATGGCAAACCACTCAGTCACTTTTCTTGTGTGGAGAGGATTCCCAATTGCCAAGTGGCAATAATGGGTGCCCCAAAGGTTACCCTAGAGGGTTCAATATATGCTAAATTTGACCATTTTAATCAATGGGCTCTACACCCCGTTACCCTTGAGTAGAAACATTTTGAAAACGTAATTAATTAATCCTAATCTTTTGTGAATAAAATGCATTTTCTTTCATTTTGATATCTTTAGCGGTTCTGTTTTAATTCGCATTTTACTTTGTTCGTGACTTATTATCCACTCTGTATTATATTTATTTTTTATAGACCAAAATATGCCCAAAGATATTAGTGTAGGTACCACTGAAAAAATCTGGAAAAAGTTGTCATCCACAAACAATATTAAAATTGATAAAAATATTAAATAAAATTTGTTTTGAGACAAAAATTTAAAAAATTAATATCAGGGGTCATCAACCATCAACTTTTCTAGAGGGGGTATAGATTTTTCCTCTGGTTAGGGGGGTATAAGTGTTTTAATGCAGTTTTATGACACAATGTTTCGTCTCCAAAACCAATTGTAAATTTTCGCGCCAAAAAATACCCCTCCTACCCCCTACTTGGTAATCCCTGATTAATATATATATATTGAATTAATAGTTAAAGCATTCTAACGAGTAGAAGCATTCAAACGTCAGACGGGGATTTTTAATTTACAATTTTTAATCGAAAGTACACTTTAAATAAATAAAAATTTCGACATTATTTTTTACCATAATTGTACTGGTGGTATTTTTTTATTCATTATATTCATTACAATAGTGATAATCTAAATAATAGTTTTAAAACAAAATGAATTATTACGAAAAGAACAAAATATAAACACACCATCAGAACATTGAGAATTAAGTGCAAAACATTGTCTTTCATCCAAGTTGAAACAAAATGTGGTGAATCTTTAAAATACCCTGACTTATACCACGAATACCTGTAAAACTGTACCTCTAAAACTACCAGAGCTGTTCAAAAAAATTTCACACCAAAATAATCGTCATAAAAAATAAATAGATACCTGTTTCTGGATTTTTTGAAATTTGTTTTTTGAATATTGTTTTTACAATAACACACTTTCTACTAGAACAAATATCATTTGGGGTTATTTTCATGCAACGTTAATAATCTAACGTAATTAATACTTTACAATGATTTACAAATATCAAGAACACTTTTATATCATTATTTTTTAACTATGGCTCAAAATGAATGCTCAAGATTGTACAATAAGAATGAAAGAATATCTTTAATTTATGAAATTTGACCTTTTTTATTGGTTCTATTTTAACTTGATGAACAAATAATGTAAAATTTTCCATAAACACAAAATTTTATCCCTTTTTATAACAACTTTTGTTTGGCTAATATTTTTTATAAATATTGGAGTGCCACCTATATTGTGAACGACTGCATGCATTTATAAATGCATACTATTTAATTTTATGCATTGACTAAAATTTTGCTAAAAATATGCCAAGACTTATGTTCTAATCTTATAAGTAACGATAAAATAAAAGTTAAGATTACTTCTTGATATAAAATACAGATCAAAATAACACTTTAATTCCTACGCATTATATTCAAATCAACTTTTAAGCATTTATTAAAATTATCTTTCATATGATGGTATAGGGGAGAGAATAGATGCAAGACAAGTGAGTAAGTGAGCAAGAGAGAGAGAGAGAGAGAGAGAGAGAGAGAGAGAGAGAGAGAGAGAGACTCCTCCTAAGGAAATTAAGTGAAGTCCCTCTATTGCGCGATTGGTTTTAATGAATGAAAAGTGCATATGTATTACCGCATTAAATAAAAGCAATTGAGTTATGTATCATTTTTGTGGCCAAAACTCGATTCGCTATCATTTATTAACGTTTGGTTAAGTTTCCAGTTTTTGTTGTTTTTGTTTTATTGTCGTATTTTTTAAAGAAAGCCTTTAAAGTCGCCCACACTCTAAATACATCACTAACTTTAGTGCAACCTTTGAATGTTAACCACTTTTTCTATGCGAACCATTTGCCCAAATAAGTCCATAAGTTGTTTTGTGAATGAAAACTTTATCAATTAACCCACACTCAGATTAAGTGATAATAAGAGTGCACAACCGCTTCAAGGATTATAGTACTATATCAGTCTTTCCTCAGGTAAACCATTAAACTAAATGTGGGACAAAATTAAAAATTAACTCTATTTCTTACCTTATCGTAGTATTAGCTTTTAGTTGCGTAGGATATTATGATTTTATGAATGAGTGAACCATTCAATGAATGAATGCATGAATTTATCATTAGAATTGGCCCCAAAGTCATTCATTTACAGTTAATCTCGAATAAACATAACTTTATTGATATTAAATAAAGTGTAGTTTATTTAGCATTAAGTTTGCACTAAAATCAAATCCCGGTCGCGTCCCAATTAAATATTAAGTGTAAAATAGTTTTATAAATGAATCAATCACTAGAACTTCCGTTCAATTTATTTTTTTAAGTTCACTAACTTATAATATAATTCATTTTAAAATTTGGTTAAAACAAAATAATCTCTTATAACAAATCTTTATTCTATTTAATCATTGAGATATCAGAATTTTAAAACTTTTTCCTATAATTCTCTCTCTCTCTCTATTAGTCTAATATTTAGAAGCATTAGAGTCTTGAATATTTTAAAACAAAACACACCAAACAATTCAAAAACTCTAATTAAATCTGATCTGAGCGGCAAAATCTTCTGCCAAACAATTGTAAATTTTTAATTATTTTAGACTTAGTTCATGAAAATTTCATTCTATTTAATTATATAAATTGAAACAATATAAGTGAAAAATAACAAATATTATTTCAAAATTTTTGTACAGCACTTGATTTCGTTTAAAGAAATATTTATCCGACAATTACTTTATTATTAATACAATTTCTTTAGTAATTTTACTTTAAAATAAATAAAATAATTGTTTGTTTTCCATTACAATTAGAATTATTTATTTTGTGAGTTTACTTTTTTCACTTAACACATAGTTTTTTATGTTCATTATAAATATTGTGTTTATTAGACAATATTTGGTTAAATTTTTTAGAGGCAATAAATGAAACGGAATTAATTTACTTAAATTTAAAAGTTAAATTAAAGCCTTAAAATTCATTCTTTTATTTTCTGTGCAATAAATTACTGTAAATTACAATAAATATGTGCAAAATAGTAATTGTTTTATTTCCACTAAAATTTAAACATATTCATAGTATTCTTATGTATGAATTGATTTTTGTTTTTATATATACCCAGGGATGGTCAGACTCGATTTTGTTAGGGGGTATTTTCTTTGGTCGTGTGTTTTATTGTAGTTTTGTGACAATTTCCCAATTTTCTCTATTTTGCCCATTGTTCAAATTTTTTCCATGCAGAAATGGCATTTTGCGAAATCTCAGGGGGTCTCAGGCCTATATTCTCCTCTAAATCCTCTCCACTAGCCAACCCTCATATATTGATACAACATTTATTCGCTAATTATTATTTCATTCCTCTTTTGTGGAATATTTTTCACGAGATTTAATAGAATAAAACAGAATTTATAGTAAGCAATATAAGAGTTAATGAGTCAATTTAACTAATTATAACTAATATCAATTTTTATACATTTATACTAGTAATTATAAACTAGCTGGTTAGAATATTTATAAATGTTCATTATAATCTAAAAAAATCCTAACTTATTCAATGACACTTTCAATCATCAAAAAACTTATAAATTTTAAACCGAATAAGTGTGATATTAAATAATATTTTATAATTATTGTATTTTTAAGGTCCCACAAATTTAAGCAAATAATTACTATTCGAGTGAATTACGAATACTTTTAAAATAATGATTGGAAAGTCTTTAAAATATAAAAGAAAAAATCTAATAATGAGTAGTGATTGAAAGTAGTATTGATTTCTTATTTAAATGAAAGTCAACCATAGTCCTCAATCATAATGGGCCAAAATAAGTTAAAGTTGGGTCTGCATCAAGTATTTTCAGTAGTATATTGACTTTATACAGTATACAAAAAAGTTTATATTTTAGTGAAAACATTACTAACTTATATTTAAATAACTCGATTCAACATTATATTTACTACAATTCAAAGTTATAAATTAAATCTTATAATATGATAAAAGCTTTGTAATTAGATTTTATACTTTAAATTTTAAGTATGCAGGGGGAGAAAAGGCGAAACTATATACTACATTTTCGTTTCCAAAAAATATGGGTTTTAAAAATCTGAAGAATATCAAATCATTTACATTAATATATTGAATATTAAAGTTTTGTAAATTTATAAACACAACAAATAAAATGTAGTGCCCTTTACTTATAGCACTTTTTATTCAAAAATTATTTGATTCAATATATTGAAATAATTTTTAATTAACAAACTGTTTAAATACAAATGATTTGAATATTTGTCCCATAATTTCTTAAACCAAATTCTGCATTACTTTGAGGGAAGTCAAATCCAACAACAAAAGGGATATTTATACTATAAATAGCTTTGTTCGGCATAACATATTTGAAATAGAAATGCTTGCAAATTATATCTACAGTATATACTGTAAGTGATTAATTATTTTCAAAAAGTCATTCGAATGCATATTTCATAATAAGTTTTTGATATGTTTTAAAAACTTAGGTTTTGGTCAATATCTTAAGGTCATATACATTCCGATAATCCTTTTGTTGATTCTTATTTTTTTAATTATCTCGCTTTTCATATTAACTAACAAATTGAATAAATATTAATACATACTCATAGTTACTCAAATTTTAAGTAAATAAAATTTGTACATTTCAATTCCTATCCTCTGTTAAATTTAATGCTAAAATTATGTTTAAGTCGCATATATTAACCAAACATTTAGAAAGATTTCGAAACATTTCACAAAATAGTGTATTCTTTTTAATTTATATATTACTCGAAAGGTATTATTTGTACATTAACTCAAGGATTTATAAACCCTATTATAACATATAATTTAAGCATTTTAACAATTGAATCAGTTTAAGGCAACTTCCTTCTGCTTCCTTCTGCTAATCTCACCACTCATATTTCAATTTATTTTTTAACCATTTCTAAATAATTATATTTTATTCTAACTTTTATTGTTTGTAATTTCATATTATGTTTCTATATTAAAAAATCAATCATTTATTTAAATATTTTTAAAATTATAAGTTATTATCTTAACTATAAAATAAAAGTGAAAACTTTAAGACCAAATTAAAAAACATAATTGCAAACCAGAGATATCCAGACTTGAAAATGACCAAGGGGTATTTTGCTATATAGTCCTTAAAAAACTCTGGGACATAAAGGATCGTGTGTTTTATTGTAGTTTTTTGAGACAATTTTCCTATTTTCCCCCATTTTTTTCGAATTTTCCACTTGCAAAAAGGACTTTCTGCAAAATCACAGGGGGTGTTTCAGCCTATACTCCCCCCTCTGGACATCTCTGATTGGAAACAATTTATTCTAATTTTTGAAAATAATGTTAAAGTGAATACAGTTTAGTTGGAATCTTAGAAATCATAATAAAATCATAGAAAAACTTTTTGAAAAATGTTTGTAAAAATGTTTTAGAAATAAAAGTATACAAAACAAGAAAAATATATTTGATATTATGAGTTGATTGTAATCTACTTAAATATAAATAAGAAATATTGAGTTTGAATTAAAAGTTTTAATGAAAAGTTACGCCTACAGAGAGGTGACAACTTGAATATTAAACAACTCGATCTCTATTGCATGAATTTATAGCTTTCTTGAATGCAAAATCCTGATCTAGAGCTTACAAGTGTCTCTTTCTTTGTATACTGTGTTTGTATTGTATATGTAGATCCGCCCAGAATATGACTAAATCATAAGACTTGCCCCACCGCTACCAAAACGAGATTCAACTTTATTTACTTCAATTGGTATTAGACATCACAACACATATCATCGCTAAAAGTTGTTGGAAAAGGTTGTGTTAACGCTTACCTATTTTTATATAAGCCGTGCGATCAAACCAGTGATTTGTAAAATTTTGTGAGAAGTATTTCAATAGCATTAATAACAAGAGATTTGTCTTTAAGTGTTTAATTTAAAATTGATTTAAACAAATAAAATCTTTTTAGTGAAACAATTATTAAAAAGTTTTCTAATGTAATGCTATTATCTTTTGACTAAACATTCGAAGAATTTTTATAACAGTAATGCACTTAAATATATCAGTTATTATTCAGGGCGTAGTTGGCGTTAAATTGTAAACTTATGGTCAGCTAAAGTCATTTAAACGTTATTTTTTGCTAACTTGACTCAACTTTAAAATAGTGGAGCTTTTCAATCATATTAAGGGCGTTCAACAATTTGTTTGCCACAGTCAGCACAAACTTTCAAATTTTTTACAATTTTTTCTAACAGTCATGAGTGAGGTCTCAAATGCAATACCGACCAAATGATGGGAGTGTTAGAGCAGTGCTTTTGAATGGACTTTAAGAACGAGAATAAGAAAAAAGTTCCGTTTTATGTGATATATATTGTCGAGGCGGGTGTATAACTGTCTCATTTTAAGAAAATATAATTTATTAATACCTATGACTCACAAAATTAAACAATTAAAATGTTAATTATCTAATATTATAGTCTATGATATATTAAGCGCAACCCATTGTTGTTAAATGCTTTTAAGTGCTCAATAAAACAATATCTTTAACAAAATGGACTTCAGTGAGACAGCGATTCCCCATAAAACTGAAAGAGTAGCTATAACTCCAATGGAAACTGTTAAAGAAGAAGAAGAAGGAAATAGTAATTCTTGCACTCCATCTCCATCAACAGCTAATGAATCAGAAGAGTTAAAGATTCCGGCTTTAGATAAATACAATCTGAGAGTTCGATCGATTCAGAATAGAATTGAAACTGAAAAGCGAAAGAAAGAGCCGAAGCGCCCAAAACCCAAGCAAAGACCACCACCATTGAGCAAATATAGGCGAAAAACGGCTAACTTAAGAGAGAGGTGCAGAATGCAGGTAAGCATTTAACCATTTGGTTTAAGTAATCATACTCAATACTCAAGTCTCTAATGGACTTCAATCTATCAAAATTATTCTCAATTTTTTTAATTTCATCCAATCGTTGCTTTATTATTGAATCTGTTATTTTGATTACTATATGTGACTATAAGTTATAATTTTGATTTAATCGATTGGGACCGCATTTGCGTGTCTGTCAAAAGTTAAATAAAATCTTAGATAAAAAATTGATATTTGATTTATTTTTTAACTTTCCTTTTGATACTTTTGAGATTTTGGGCCACTCTCTTAAACTTAAGATAAGAAACTATAGATTCTGCTACTCTATAGTGAACTTAATTAATATCAAATCTATAAACACTTTGAAATTTTATAGAAAATAATTGGTTCAAAATTTTGAATTTAGGAAATGAATATAGCATTTGAAGAGCTTAGGAAAGTAGTTCCAGAATTTCCTACTATTACCGAAGAAGAGAAACAGAACTCAAAGTTAACAAAGATAACTACATTACGACTAGCGGTCAACTATATCGCAGCGTTAACTCAAATTTTAAAGCAATCAGACGCTGAAGAGATAGAAAACAGTGATTGCGTTCACTTGAAATCTGCTCAAAACGGAGACCACATAAATAAGTCAGCGAACGATAAACTTTCCATTACTTCTTGCGCGATGTCATTCCTCACGGGATTGCCTTTTGATAACTCACTTTTACTTCATCGGCCATCCAGTTGTGGCTCATCAGACTTGCCTTCATGTAGTTCGCCGTCCACTACAGAAACGGAATCCCTTCAATCGTTGGAATCCTTAAAGTCGAGCTGTTGGCCAGACTTCACAGCGGATGACAGTCTCGATGTTCCCGATGCCTTTGACTTAATACTAGAAAGCGATGGCGAAAGCATGCAATTCGCAGATGATTTGATCACTTAATTTAGTTTAAACTTATCGTTTGAATCATGTTTTCGGAGTTTTGAATTTTGAATGCACTCCTCTGTAGTATTTCTGTTCTATAACTATATTTTCGATTCGTATTTAACTTTAAACGTAAATTTCGTTTAATATAATTTAGAAAAATAGGCATTAATTCAAATAATAAAGAAAATCTGAGTCTTGGCTTTAGGCGAATTGTTTTCACTCCCGCTGGTCAGGAATGATATACAATGCTAGTGAAAGCCAGTCAAATATATACCATTAAATCGTTACTCTTTATAAAAGAAAATACTCTCACATTTTCACATTTCATATAAAGTGCTTTAATATAAATCATCAAAACTTTTTTGCTCAACATTTATAGCCATCACAAAAGCTATGCTCCTATTAGTGAACACTTTATTCTCTGTTATGAATCATCACGAGATTAACGAACTTAAGTATAATTTTAACTCCATCATCAAAACAAACTTTTATGCAATATATGCTTTTAATTATTGAGTCCTATCTTTAATTGAATATTTAAACTCTATTTTGTTAAGAGTTCATTTCATTTAAAAGTGAATTATTGTGCCATTATTTTATGACAAACTTTACTCATCTCAATAAATAATGAGACAAACATTGAAATATCAATAGAAAAATGTCGAGACATTTGAAATAAAAGTTTTATTTAAGAAATTTTGCTCCAAATTTATATATTAAATATATTTTTGTAAAATAAATTGGATATTTGTTAGATTTTTTATAAAAAAGATATTGTTGAATCCAAGGCTCCCGGTGTTAAAGATTGAATCTTTTAAAAATAAAATATAAAAAACTATATCAAATAAAGTATGAATCGATTTGAAGCATTTCCAGTACCAAATTATTTAATAACTAATATTTTATCAATTTTGATATCAATTCATGTGAATTGACTAACGATGTAATCGTGTGAATAAGTTTGGCTCAACCCATCAATTCATTAATTGTAATAAAACATATTTTTATCTAAATAATACTTATATAGCAATTTGAAAATAATATCAATTTCAAAAATAACTGGATGGGATGTGCCCTACTCATTATTTTATTACGCACTTAATTATTGTTGATGAGACGCATATGAGACGATATTTTTTATTTTAATCAATAGTAGGCAAAGTTTTTCTCATTTTCAACTCATAAGTTATAAAAATAATAAATTGTCTCAAATGTCACGATTTGAATCTCAATGATCTGAAAAATATTAAAATAAGAAAACTTTAAAACTTTTAACTTTGCCTATCATTGACTAAAAATGGTTTCAATTGTTGAACTTTTGCTGAACAAAAGGCAGATTTGGTGAATAATTTATTGCCGTTAATTAATTCGTTGATATTAAAAAAAATACTTCAATGACTTAAAGAAACCAATTGTTTACTCATTTCTTTTATATTTGCCAATAGAATTGCATTATATCTATTGAAAGTATTTCTGATCTCTATTTATTACACCAAACGCTAAGAATAACAACCTCTGCATAAAGTTGTGACAGTATTATGTTATATAATATGTTCTGATCTTTTATTTTATTTGTGTAGTAGAGCATTGATTGCCGGTGATGTAAATTTTAGATTATAGCAGTAGTACATGGAAACGATATGTGGTTTATAGAGTTATTTTGTAAATTCTTGAAATGGTAGGGTTCAGCAAATCAACATATCATATATGTATTAATAGATATATTTTTATTATTAAATGTTTTTTGGGTTATATATGATATTCTTACAAATTATTCAAAAATTGTCTTAAATTAGAAAAAATAAATTTTGATATATTATTAAGTATTTAATTACTGGAAATTCATAAAAGATTGAGAAGAAAATTGAAATTTGTATTTATATTATAATAAAAAGAACGTCTTTCCTATGTTTTGTTCCCATTATTTTACAGTTTGTTTTACATTAGTTTACAGCTCATCATTAATGGTATTGTATTAATGGTATTTTTATATACTAAGGTATAATGTAATTCAAATTCAATTTCAATAAAAGTAAAAAGTGTCAAACTTTCATCAGAGCAATCAATTGGGTGGTAACATGAGGTAAACTTAACTTTTATTTGAAAGGAAATGTTAAGTTCGTAAAGCATTTAGAAAGTCGGGTAAAAGGAAGGGTGGGATGAAAATGTGTAGACTTCAGCTTAAGACGCATTTCAGTAATTAGAGCTCACTTTATAATACACTCTTCAATAATAAAATAACTTTTTATTAGAACCAATTTATTTATTGATATAAACTCGAGATTTATGTATTTTATTAATATTATATTTCCATATAATATGTGAACAATGAATTCGTTACAATTTATTCGTTGTTAGCTTTAATGTCAAAGAATGAAACATTAGTGAAATGGTAGAAATGCAGTATAACTTAACAGTAACCAGTTATATGTCGAGCAAACATTAAATTTAGACCTGAAGCTAATAAGTTTAAAGTATTATTAACAAATTGCAGCTAATTTGACGACAACTTACTTTAATTTGATTTTCTCGATTACTACTAATTTTAATAGCGTTTAAATAATATAATTAAAAAATAATTTTAAATTTTTGAAAACTTTTTTAATGGAAAAATATTTGTAGAAATATTTCTAAAATGTTTAAATTTAAAAATACCATAATTTAATTTGTCATTCAATTTGAAAAATA
>JAQGCF010000367.1:0-10764 GCA_034699405.1 Hermanniella punctulata | reverse complement strand
TTTCTGATTTGAGTAACAATTCATATAATAACATGTGTTTTAACAGATGAGACATTATGTGATCCATTTTTGGCAACAACTGCCAAATCACGTGCAAATAGATTTGGAATCTTTGAAATCTCTTGACTTAAACTTCTATTCAACACTTGAAGATATTTACTTACGATTGGACGCAAGTTTGGATCAATTACGTCACTTATATGCAATCGCAACACTTAATCCTCTGTGGCTTAAGAAAGCTCTGGAAAATTATGGGATTAAAGAAGTGAGAGATTTGAAATTAGACCAATCATTGAAATGGAAATATAGAGTAAAGTCTAAGTTCCAACTCATTCATATCGCAAAAGTATTACTTTAGTTAAACCAATTTGTTTGCATTGATTCCAAACACTAATTCATTTGTAGACATTAGACTTAACACAAATTCACTCCTCAATCAATGTCTTACAACATCTCGATTACGAAGAATTACTTCTAATCAATGAATCAATTTTGGAATCTTTTATGTATTTATTGGAAAATATGAGTCGAAAAAGTCCTACTCTTGAAAATATCATCGAATCATTCGATGAGTTAATTAAAAAGTGGGGAAAACTCTTTAGTAGAGAACTGGCCCTAGAGTTCAATTACTTGCACTCATATGTACTCAAACAACTGACTCAAAGCCAATCCTCAAAATTTGGTATTACTTTAAAATCTAATTTAAATATTTTTTAATTAAAAATACTTTCATTTCAGTCACGTGTCATATATTTATGACTTTTTTGATCGACTATTTGCTCGAAGTTTGTCAAAAATGATTAAAAATTTGTTATAATTTTTATTATAAATTATAGTTTCATTCAATATATTCCTTAAAATCACAATAAAATGTATGATTAATAAGAAAAATACATTTCATTTACTAATCCATAATTTTTTGTGAAAAAAGTGCTTTTAATCTGAAATTCGTTTAATTTCTAACTATTAAAACAATAATTTAAAAATTTCTTTATTTGAATTGCATTCCAAAGCAATCGCTAAATGTTTGTTAACATTGGATTGAATTTAGAGATAAATAAAAGCGATTTTAAAAATAAAAAGTTTTGTTCAAATTTTGGTGAGAATTATCTTTTCATTATCTGTAAGATGTGCTGCAAAGTCGTTAAGAAACGGCAAACTTTTGAATTCTCTCAAAACATTAGTCAAATACTCCTCTAAATCAAGTTTTCCGATCTCTTCGTTGAGAACGTCCTCTTCATTCAAGTCGTTCTCGCCTTCGGCCCAAACCTCGTCAATAATGCCAGTGATGGCAGTGTCCAACTTTGCGGGAGAGATGCCATTCAAGGCCTCACTCTTGGGCTCCTCATCGTCGTCGTCGTCCTCACTGTCTTCTGTCTGTATGTCTCTCTGCTCTTCAAATGTCTTGAGTTCAGCCAACAATAGTTTAAGTATTTTGACAGAACAGGGAACTACTGTAAACTGTAGGGGATTTAGCGCCGATTTGGATCTTGTTTTGATGCCCACATCACTAGTGATGACATCTCCCGGAACTTTAATCAGATTTAAGTTTAGATTCGAGTCTTGTGTTTGATGTAGTATTGAGTGCTGTAATAGTTTGCACAGCGAGAGAATACTGACTTTGTTCTCGTAAGAACCGAAGAACAGGTGCTGTCTATTCAACCAATTAATCAAAACAAATTCGAGGGCTGATTGGGTACCAGTGGGCGCAGGTAGTGATGAAAGAAAGTCGAGAATTGCGGGCAAATCATAATATATCAAATGTGCGAACACTAAAATCAGACTTTGGACTACAGTTAAGGTCTCACAGGTATGCAGTTTTACTAAAACTGCGCGCAATAATAAGTGAGAGTTTTCGCGACCTATGTATTGATTGGCGCGCGTTATCAGTATTGTTATCAAACGACCCACGAATGAAGAACACGACTCACTTAGCCGGGGATCCAAAAGATGGTGACAAACCTATCATTACATTAAAATACGAATTAATGTTTGGGCACTAAAAGCAGTAAAACTGTGAATACCTGTAAGACCAGAGATATTCCATTTTGGTTCGAGGATTCGATTTTGAATGAGAATACCTGTTCCACAGCCTTAACCACATACGAGCGAATACATTCCCCTCCGTTCTGAAGAATAGAAGTGTCGTCTGTTGTGTTCAAAATGCAAGCAATCGCTGCGGGAAATGCTCTTTGCATTAGAGCTTCAGAGAGTGGAAGCGGAGAGTTCTTAACGATTGTGGACAGGATTTCTAAAGAAGTCGGTTGTAATACACTCACGGCTTCAGTCACTTGCGACGGCTGTAGTATTGATATAAGTGTAGGAATGAGGCGTTGCTCTAATGGCAAAACACATCTTTCATTTTTACAAAGTTCTGCGAATACGTCCTGCGCTACAGCTATTAGCAGAGGGTCTGTGGAACACTTGAGAAAGGTAGCGATGGCCAGTGGGGCCACTTTGTTCTCAATACTTGCTGTAAACTCTTTATCAATAGAAATAAGAATACGAATCGTTTCGAGAACTAGTGATAAGACTTCAGTACTATATCGAGTGCCGATCGATAGTAACCCCTCAAACATTGGCCCCAAATATGGTTTAATGAGAGCTGTTTTGTCGGAGGACTTGATGTGATCGCAGAACACAAACGTCGCTCTCGCGGCTGCGATACGTATGACCGGCGACTCAGCCATCAATCCATTAGCGGTCAACTGAAGAAATGAGTTTAACGACTGGCCATTCATTATCTCCGCAAATCGGGAAGCGGTCCAAATGGAACGGCCGGTCAGAAATGGCGAAACATCTTTGGGGTCTTGAAATACACCGTCTAATATGGCTTTGAACTCATGTGACAAATGAGAATTGCATTGAATGGTCTCAACAATGGTTGGCGAAAGAGAACCCAATGCCAGAAGACATGATTCTTGTATTTTCCACCAATTCCTCGAATAATTCGTTTGCAGTTTTGAGAGTTCTCTCGACTCGGAGAAATGTCTATTAATTGCGTTAACAAAACATGTCTTAAATTCTTCCGGTTTTTTAGAATCGTTTCCATCAAATTCTTGGGCTATCGATAGGATTAGATCTAAGGCTGAAATACGTATTGAATAGGTATAGGAGTCGTCGTCTTCGTCCTCAACAAACTGGTCGGGATTGTCGATCCAAGAGGAGGACTGTTCGTCAGTTATTTGCATATAAATGATGACATAATAGATAAGTTCAGTCATCACTGGTTTAACACATTTTCTGAATTTCGGACTTTCGATAACAACACTCACGAAATCGAAAATCGCAAATATAAGGCTTTCGAACCCCAATACCTCCCCGTCTGAATCGACCACTTCGGCGTAGTTTTCGTGTTCGCCGTCGTATTCATAACTATTGACATTAACGATGGTTTTGACATAAACAGAGGCAGCAGTGGTAAGACTGTGCCAAACAGGCTCTAAGATCTGAGGCAACCATTTCTGCATTAATTTACGACAATTTCGTAATAAAATTGTCAACGAATTGATTATATCTTTTTTGATTCCAAGATCTACTTCGGGGTAGGAATCGGGCAATAAAAGCACTTTAACTAATGCTTCAGTAAATTTGGGTAGTATTGGCTCCATATACAAGTGAATCGCATTCTTGTCGTAGTCATTCATTTGCGCAATAGTTTCGCCAATTGTGGTAAATATCTGAACGGCTCGACCGCGAGTGCGCAGTGAGAACTCTTGGGGTGAGACAAATATTTCGTACATCTTTGGAAGTAATATCGGAGCGATTGATGGGATCTGAGCGTCGGTTACCTCATGACTCAACTCAACGAACACTTTCATTGCACTGTAAATAGCAGTTCTATTACCTGAAGACAAGTAATTAATCAGAATTTTGCCCAATTGTGGCCACTCTTCGGGCCAGTCGTAGTGCGCAATAGTGGACACCGCATAAGCTAAAGATGACCTCAACTTCTTTGAGTGATCATCAGATGTGGCGCTTAGATTAGAGTCAAGACATTTAAGTAACAGATCCCTAATCACTGACTTAGCATTTGGTGAAACAATGGGAGGAATGTGTTTATCACTGTTTGCCGTCCAATGAGTTTCGATGTATTGTTTGAGAATAACAGCCGATAATTGACGGATCGGTTCTGTTATGGTCTCATTCATCGATATCTCAATCAAATGTAATCCAAACTCTATTTATGACAAAACAATAATAATATCAATAAATCAATACATAAGACACAAACAAACCATCGCTTGTCTCCAATAGCTTCAGCTGTTGTTCAGAGTTATTCCTCACGTCTTTGTTTGACGACAGTATAGCCAAAAGATTTTCGTAGAGAACCTCTTTGAGAGTATTGTTTGACATATTTGATCACTGAATGCAAACTTTTAATTAAAATATTTGTATTGAAAACATTGAATGCATTTTATACACAATTGAATACTAAATGAATGCATTCAATGATTGAGTCATTATATTGAATGCATATTACGTACAAAATATAATTTACAACACATTGTCTGTTTGTGTTAATACTGTATCACAACTTATTTTCAATTCAAATACTACCCCATCTTCTGGCAATTATAGACTAAACTCTACATTTTATATTAACTGCTGTAAAGTACAGGTACTGCTTATGATTGCTATTTAATTAGATTTACTACAAATATGATTATATTTTACTAAATTATACAATACTTTAAGGATTTATTAAATCTCATAACTTGTGGTAATTTCCCCTTTTATTTAATGGTTTCTATTTATTAAAAATCCATTCAATGCATACATTCAAAACAAATCGATGCATAAAATTCCATTAAAAACATCTCAATTATTAATTTAAAGACTGTTTTCTTATTATTATGTAATCAAACACTTAAATAATAATTAATGAATGAATTTATGAAACAAAAAAAACGGGTCCGAAGATGTCAATTGGGCTACGACTTAATGTCTATTCACGGGCGCGATCCCACTACTGCTCAACGCGGGAACTTTTGCCTGCTGTGTCTCCACCCTGGGCCAGTCCGCTCCTCATTATACAACCTGGAAATGCAGGGCTCCCCCCGCACACCCATATTGACGCAGAGCTTAGTGCGGACGCCCGATCGACATAGAACACAAAGCCACAGAACCCCCAATGACTCTCCATCCACCGCTTTAAGCCTTCCAGTCGCTGGAATTACAGGAGTGCGCCACTACTCCCAGCGATAGAACACTGCGTTAAAACATAACTACTTTTGTTTAGTATTGATATTAATGTAAACGTTTTGCAATACTTTTCAACTATTGGTTCAATTCATTCATTCGTCACTTTAACTGATTATTTTGAATGAGTACTTATTTTTACTTTTTATTCATTATTAATGAGTAATACGTCATTATTTACAGTTTATTTTGTAATAATTCTGTATTTTGTAGTTAAGTATAATATTATTTAATGTTTTATTGTATTCAAAATCCCATTTAATTACTAATTAATAATGAATTCGAAAACGAATGAATTCGAACGCAAAGGAAATCAGTATTTATCTGAAGCCGAGAAGAAATCGAATTCATTTCAGGGATTTTTCGGAAATTTAGTCGGAAAGACGTCAACCATTGAGGAAGCGATTGATTTGTATATAAAAGCTGCGAATCAGTTCAAAATGTGTCACAAATGGAATGGTATTAATGAAACTCTTTTAACGTTTATTACATTCTAATAGTTTTTGTGTTCAGTTGCGGCCAAAGCGTTCTGTTCTGCGGCAAAATTGCACTCAAAAATGGGTGAAAAACACGAAAGTACTGTCGAATATATCTCTGCCGCCAATTGTTTTCGAAAATGTAATCCAAACGAAGCCATCAATTGCTTAACGAAAGCGATTGACTTCTACTCAGATTTGGGTCGATTCGGCATTTGTGCCAAACATCACACGACTATTGCAGACATATTGGAGACACAACTCAAAGATACAGATAAAGCGGTCGTTCACTACGAGATAGCGGCCAATCATTTCAAGTCAGAGCATTCGATCTCCAGCGCAAACAAATGTCTTATTAATGTCGCCAATCATTTGGCTCTTAAACAAAATTATATCAAAGCAATCGATATATACGAAGAAATCGGCACATATTGTGTCGAATCATCACTTCTTAAGTGGTGCGCAAACAATTACTTCATGAGAGCAGCCCTTTGTCACACATGTATTGATTTAGTTAATGGAGAACTGGCTCTCAAACGATATGAGGAAATATTTCCTGCATTTACTGATTCGCGCGAATGTAAACTAATTAAAACAATTATTTCAAAACTAGAAGACGAAGACATCGATGGCTTGACTGAAGCCGTAAAAGTTTACGACACTATATCGCGATTTGACAATTGGTTTATAACTATTCTGTTGACAATCAAAACTAAATATACCAATAGTTATGAAGACATGAAGTAATTGTTGAGATTTTCTATTATTTTTACAATTTATTGGAAAATAGTGAATATCTTTATGTAAACACTTTTAATTTTAAGTCAGATATGCTTTTGCCTACTAATTACCCGAGTTTTGAGTTTAAAGTTTTTACTACTAATTACTTTGACTCAATTATTGTCATTTCTTGTTATTTTTTGTTTTATTTAAAAATTTATTTGAAAATATTTTTTGAATAAAACGTTTTGTTAATAATATTCTTTACACAGAATAACAGAAACACATATTTTGTATAAATAACTCATATTTATAGCACTTTATATTAAGTCTAAGTAATCTAAACCATTCATTTATTCTTAGAGACATACCATTAGATGTTTTTTGAATTAGTTTTGAACATTTAATGCTTTACACTCTCCCAGTGCTGAACAATTTCTGACTACCAGTTCTGAGAATCTATTTCAAACAATAGGACTTTTAAAAAGTATAGATTTAAAGTATAGAAACTTTCGAATTACTTGGGTAGGAATAGAATGGGAAGCTATGAAATGGTTAATATGTGATAACCGAATGTTTTTTAAAATGTGAATGAATTTTATTGAATTACCCGTATTTCAAGTGATTTCTCTCATATCTCTAAAAACTCATGTAATTAATATGACAACGACTGTATACATGTATGACATGTATGTATTACTCGTTTTGTTTTATTTAAATTATAATTTGTGTTTAATAGCCATTAAAAATGTGCTATCTTTTAGTCAACGGCTAATCACTTATGAGATTTAATTTGATGTTTATTTAATAAGTTATGATTAAAAATAATTTAATATATTTTTGTTAGACTTTTCCAAAAAATAAACTAAATTTTAATTAATATCTCAAAAAATCTTTTCTCTCAAAAACTACTTTTACAGTATTAAGAGTTACCAATAATTATTTAATCGGTTATAATTAACAGTATATAAGTTCACACAAAAGGTATATAAAAATAAAAGTAAAGTGATTTCAGAAAACATAATCTTAACTCAAAATCTAATTTTGAGATCAATTTGTGGCAAAACATTGCATTTGATGTCAAACTTCCTGATAAGTAAAGGAGTGGCGATTGCAATACCAATGAGAGACACAATTGTGGTCGTCTTGAGTAGACATCCAACTGATGGCATATTCCTCTCCCAAAAAGTGGTGGTGAAGTAATAGGGCGGCACTTCCTGTACGACACAAACATTGAATACAAGTTTTGTAAGTGAGTGACATATAGGCAAACCTGCGACGGGGGCTCTATTTGCCAAATCTGATTGACACTAATTCTCCCGGTGTCGGCCAATATCTCTCGAGCCGCGCGTTCACCCGCTTGAATGGCGCCCTCCATATATCCTGACCAAACGCTGGCAGTTTCAGTACCGGCAAAATATATTTGTCCGATCGGTTGTCGCAAAGCTTTGCCAAAAGTAGTGAGAAATCCCGGCGGAAACATAGAGGTATAACAACCGCCAGAATACTGCTCTTCCATCCAATTGTACTCTTCGTAATGAATTGGCTGTAATTATAATCTAATTAAATGAACTCCACATCAATAGACTGTGACTATGAGTGTTGGCTCACATGACGCGCTTCGTCTAAATTCCAGGCTTTGGCATAGCTTTCAGTTATTCGTCTCATTCTCTCCTCTTTAGTCAATCCAATGAGTCGCCTGAGTTTGTCCCCCACAACGAACCTATAGATTACATGATTTAACGTATGGATTATTTATGAGTTGAAATACCCAATAATTGCGGGAACACTGCCATCAGGTTTAGTGTCATCGAGAGTGTAGGGAACGGGGTATTCATCGGATCCCTCGATCATTATTGATCCACAGAATCCATGTTTTCTCCAAAAAGGCGTTTCATAATAAACAATAGCTTTCATGACTGAACCCATTGGACACCTTTGGTTGAGTTGGTTTCTTAGTGGCGGTAATGGAGGACTGAAGTGTATTTTGTGTTGCATCGAAGGCGCTAAAGCCATGATTAGGTAACGGCCCTTAAACTCAGTTCCATCCAATGTTCTGACAGTCACTAAGTTATTTGTTTGTGTAATACCAGTCACAGGTTGATTGAGTATAACCCTATCTGATCCAACTCTGTCAGCTAATCCTTCACTGATCTGTTGTGTTCCCCCTTTTATTTTCATTTCCTGTCCACCATTTGTAGTCGAAAATATAGGTCTCGTTCCCCCACATTGTTTGACATACCATAAGAACCAAAGCAATGATGACTCGTATGGCTCTGAAGTAACGCACATCTCAATTAGCAAATGAGTAAAACTTTTCGCATTGTCAGTCCAGGTATGCTTATCTAAAAAATCTCTGAATGTCAAGGTATCCCATTCGCGAGCATGCGGTGCATCCCAGGGCGCTTCACTCGGAATTTCTTCTCCCATTTTATCAATTAATCGAAGTATATTATTGAGATCCAATGTTTGTAGTAATCCACCCGCGGGTGGATTTCGATTACCCGCAAATCGCGAACTTTTCCCCTATTTATTGATTGTATGTATTTTCAAATTAATAATAATTAAACACTCAATAATTAAAACAAACATTTTTCAAATGAGCCATATCTTCGACTTCATTCACTTTATATGTTTGGAGTCCCAACTCTTTAATCACTCGAAGCAAACGGTTCTGATTTCTCCCGACATAAGATCCGCCCAAATCTACATATTTTAGTTTTTGATTCTAAACAAACAAATTCTATTATTGATTATTACTATTAATTATTAATTTTAAATTTACTCCACTCACCCTAAGAGTATAAGTTCTTCCGCCTACTCTATCTCTAGCTTCAATAACTACCACATCCAAACCATTTTCCCTCAAATACTTTGCTGCACTCAATCCTTGTTTAAAAATAGAATATAAGATAACCAATGGATATAAAGACTTGATTGTAAAGTAAATTAGGTTTTTGTTTGGATTATAATGCAATTCATATATTGTCAGGAATTACCAAGCATCAACTTTCCTAGGGAGGGGGAGGGAATGATTCCAAGTTTTCACTAGAGGAGAATATTTTAAAAAACCTTTTTAGGTGAAAATATTCAATAAATTTTATCCTTAGATAAAAAATAGCTTATATTTTTGTTACCTCGACTCGAGTTTAGTGGGATATAAAAAAACTTACTAGGGGAGTATCCGAAAATTCCCCCCTTTTCCTTAATTTGGTAATTACTGATATATTGTTTTAAATTAATAAGAAATCAGTTAATTTGAAAATTATAGAATGAGATAAAGATTAAATAAATTTAATTTAAATCAAAAACTTAAAACACAGAACTGTAAAAAATCAAATTAATATAATCCTAAGACAAATGCAATTATAGTTTAAATAAAATTTTATTAATTAAATAAATAAAATATTAATAATTAAATAAAATATTATTATTTTATTTTCTTATATTAAAACAATGAGTAAAATCTATAATGCAATAAAACTAAGTTCGAAGTAATGAGATAAGAATGGTAAAGGTTTTATAATTAGTGATGTCTATAAGCCCGAAAGCCGTGGCTTGGACTTTGGCCATAAAAATGCAGAGCTTGGACTTCGGCTTGTTTAAAATATACCTGTAGAATGCTTCGACTTATACACATTTAAGTTAACAAAAGGTTCATTGATGAGTTCATTTATTTAACAAAATCAGTTAGCTTGACGAGTAACAGGATCAGTAACAGTAACAGTTTAAAATTTTTTATAGATTATATAGATAGTTGGATTTTTTGCAATTTTTGAAAATATATTAAAATGAATAATTAATACGAGTTTATGGTTACAATAGTATACATTTAGTATAAAACAGATAATTTCAAAGTGTTTAATATTATTGACAATTTTTAAATTCTATCATTATGTGATAATTTTAAATGATGTTTCAATTCTATAGCCTTATAATACAATTTCAATGTGAATAAGTTTTCTTATAATTTTATCATTCACTACAAAAATATTAGACTTCTGAAGTGTAACATAAGAGGTGTAGTTTCTATTTCTTAAAGTAATCTTATAATACAAATTGTCTTATAATGAAAACCAGACCACTGTTGAAAAATGTTATATCAATTTGATAGCCTTTTATCAATAGAGTAAAACGTTGCCAAGTATTCAAAAGTGCGGACTTTTGAAATATTATTTACAAATAGCAACAGTTGTGAAAAACAAAATAGAATTGTTATAATGAGATAAGTATTGAATGATCAAAAACTATGGAAAAATTCTGGGTATCACACAAAACTGGTTGTTCACTCTTTTATTTCTATCATAACCCCTATACTGTTCTCTACAACTTTAAGATCTTTTTAAAACCAATCGAAAAATGAATA
>JAQGCF010000366.1:0-10792 GCA_034699405.1 Hermanniella punctulata | reverse complement strand
CATCATTACAGCTGTACAAACAATCTACAGTATATCACAAAATAGTAATGTTTTATCAAATATGAAAAACTTTGAAAAAATCTGTAGAGATTTGAGTGGTTTGTAGAAAATTAGTTGAAGTCCTAAGACTTTAATAATGGTCTAATAAAAGTTATGATTAGAGTGACATAGTTTTAAATATCATAAATTGACATTATATTAGTGTAGCATATTATTGCTGATATTATTGTGGTAAAGTTCAAGTCATTTCATTGCACTATAATAATAAAAAGTTTAGACACTATCTAAAAACATGATTAATTGGATAAAAGTTATTTTTGTCCCTATTTTAAGTGTACTGATTATAGAGTATTGTCTATACTATCATATATTAGCTCTTCATAGACTTCACATTTACTATAATTACTGTAATTAAAGTAATAAAACTTTATTTTTCTTTTATTTAACGTTTTTAATCATTCAAATACTTTAAATGAGAGAATAAAGAAGAGATTCATTAAAAAATAAATATTCAAATGTGAAAAAAGTCATTTCAGGCATGTCTATAGCACACGTAACTTTGCACAGGCAAATAGGCGGAGGGATAGGGAAAAAGAAGAAATAAAGTCTAACAGCACTGCGAGAAACTAGTGTTCGATAAAAATAAAACCTAAATCCAAAACAAAAGTAAAGTAAAAATGAAATTTAAAGCCTTTGGAAACATGTCTTGAAGTCTAAAAAAGAAAATTCATATTTAAATATATATTACTAAATAAAAAGTTTAATAAAATATTTTGTATTAGTGTTGAGTAATGGGAGTGTTGAGTAAAAATAAAAACTCATGAAAAGAGTCAAAAAAGTAATCTAAAGACTTGTATTTTCCCAAACTATCATAATATAAAACAAGTTTTTTATATATAATTTTAAATTTACTACTTATTAAAATTCATTTAAAATCTTAAACACTTGTGGGAAGTGTGAGAAAAATTGTGATATAATCAGAAATCAATTTATTAAACCATTAATTATTACTAAAACTATTACTTAATGTTTAGTATCGATGGATAAAAATCTATTAATAATTATATCTTATTTAATAAAAGTTATTTTACTAATTAGTGGTGAAATGGGGTTTATATTTATAAAACTAGACTTACATGAGTTAAACAAGTGATAGATATCTCATTAAATATGCACATAGTGTACATACAGTATGTATTCAAAAGCTAATAAAAGATTTTTGTCTGTTTTCATCTCTCAAATGATTTTTATTTAAATGAATAAATGTTTGTCTAATTTCTGAAAAGATGAGATTAAAACACATATACCCTATGCATAAAGAAAATTTTTTAGATTGTTTTAAGTATTAGTTAGAATTTATTGTGTAATTTAATAGAGTTTTTACTAACAAATAGGTAACTGCAGACTCTGTAGAGGAAATAAAAATTTTAAAATATAGCTATTCTTAAGAACACACGATACTCTCTGCACCGTGAAGTAAGCGGAGAGATTTGAAAAATCAAAAACAAATTTCTGATAGCACTGCGAGAAACGAGTGTTCAATAAAAATAAAATCAAAACCTAAAACAAAAGCGAAAAGAAAATTATATTTCATAGCATTGGAAACAAGTCTTGAAGTCTAAAGAAGAAAAATTAGATTAAATATATATTTACTGAAAGGGAATAAAAGCAAATATTAGGCGACGAGAAAAAGGGAGAGAGAATTGAGTAAAAATAAAAGTTTTAGAGAAAAATCAAAAAGTTTTCTTAACTAACATTTTCAAAACCCATCTACAAGTGAAACGAGTTTCTGAAGTCTAAAAACAAAATTTTACTCAACGTTTTGAGTGTGTATTGAAATTATTAGACGGTTTGACATAATTAGACTCAAAAATTTAATAATAAATAAAATTGGAAAACAAAAGCAAAAATAAAGCGCAAATAGCATTAGGAAAGGCTGACAATCAGTAAAAATAAGTTTAGAAAATAAAATAAAATTTTCATATTTACTGCTCAACAGTACTTAAATGTGTTGTGTGTTTGAAAAATAAATTTTAAAAACTAAATATTAGATTAATTACTGGCATAAAAAGTATTTTGCTGTATAGCATGTGCAGTAATACTGTAGTAGAGTTTAACGATAAATCTAAAACAAAAAAGTAAGAGAGAGAGAGAGAGAGAGAGAGAGAGAGAGAGAGAGAGAGAATTATGCAAACAATTGTAATATAGAGTAAACTATTGCTTATTATTGCAAATATCTGCAAAAATAAAATAAATTTATTATTACACAAGTAATGTAATCATGTTTTAAGCTAATTATAAAAACGTGTTATTGTTAATCCATTTAAGAGATAGGTACTGTATACACTTATCCTGTTAATAGTGAACAGGTAGGTTCAACAAAAATTGTTAACTATAAGCGAACTTTTTTACACTAAAATATGATAAAGTGGTTTTTAAAACTTACTCACAATAACCGGGTTTTTACTAAGTGTTCACTATAAGCGTGTTTACTATAAACGGGATAGAGTGCATGTGTTTAGTACTGTATATGGAATTGAATTTAGTCATCTCTATAATAATTTTAATAAATCTATTCAATAAAAAACAAACATTTTCTTCAATTATATTTAAATATTTTTCCCAAAAAAATTATTATGTGTAGGAGTTTGACATGAAAAGCATAGCTATTAACTGATACCATGTAATAGCATACCTATGCAGTGTAGAGTATTCCATGAGCCGTCAGTTTTATCATTGATAGCATTTTATATTGTATAATATATAGCACTTTACTTACATTTAATCAATATAATACCTACTGACTACATACGTATTTGCAGGATATATTCCTCTCAGCATTGACTTCGTTGATAATACCTACCAGTGTTCGAGAATTTAGTAAAAAGTTTATGTAATAAAATGTCTTTTTTATATGATTTTAAATCAATATTATTTAAAAGTTTATTCAATATCATTGAAAATAATGGATATTATTTACACAAATGAAATAATCATTAGAGAAAAATCATGAAATATCTAATTAATTATCAGTAAAATACTGATTGAGTTTAAAAGTATTTCACTGAAAATTAACCAAAAATTTTCAAAATATCTCTTTATGTTTCTCTTATAAAATTTTATACACAAATTACAAACACATGAAGAGATTCAATGATAGGATAATATGCGTTAAAATAATTTATTTTACAATCAATTAATTGTAAATATAATAAACTTTTGTTTATTGTTTCCAAATCCAAATCCGTATCCAAATTGGTTACTGTCATCTCAATGAATATCTGACAAACTTTTGTTTCTTCGGCCGAACCGCAGCCAATAAGACGCGAATCTTATTACCAAACTTTGAGAGTGTGGGCGACTTCGGAGGACTTCTATTGTCGGGCTCGATAGCCGATACCATAACCAGTGATGACAGTGACTCCTCCAGAAAAGTCTTGTCAATAATTAGACTCAACTTTCTCTCGATGTTGGTCATCATCGAGTCCATAGTAGGCATAGGTGTGTCCAATACCTCCTGTGACATTTATTCTTATGATTACTTTTTATTGATAATAGTTATACTCAAAAATGAAACACAAAATTAATAATTATTTCAAACTTTTTCTAATACTATTCAATACGCTATGTTCTGAACAGTGAAGAGTGTCTATGCTTTATATACCTATTATGTTATCTCTGGATGTGATTAAAGTTTACCGATAACTAGCATTTAGTAAAAGCCGTGCCATTGAATAGAAGTCAATATTTATCATAAGTGAAGATAAATATAAATATAACTAGACTTAGGAATTGGGTTTAGGTTTAGTAGGACTAGTGTTCAATAGAAGGACAAAAATCTCATGTTTTGTGAAATAGTTTACACAAACTTTTAATATAATTTTTTATTATAAAATCTGTTAACTCGTTATAATGAATAGCTCTCAAGAAATTTTATTAATATCTTAATGTAAGAGAGTTTTTAACAATAACCGATCTATGGGTTAGCCCTACGTATACTCACCTCTAATGTGAGTAGTAGTACAAAATCCATGAAGTAGAAACTCAATTCCATGTAGTTCTGGATCAGGGCTAGAAATGCTAAACTTTCCGGTCATCTCAGATGGACTAACTGGTCATTTAATCTTTATTTATAGTGTGTGGCACCGGCAGGTTTTACCTAATTTTTAAACTTTGCACCCATCGAGAGGATAAGCGTAAACACAATGATTTATGAATAATAAGCTTTTGATATTTGTTAAGTGCATACTATTGTCACTATTAGTAAAAATCAATACTTAATTCATTAAATTTTTTACTTTTATTTATCTTTTTGTTACAAAGTCTGGGGTTGTCTAACAGGAAATAGGAATTAAAAAACATTGAATATTTGGGTCAATTGAAAATATTAAAAAATTTTATAAAATTGAACACTGAGTGGTAAATGTATAACAAGTATCCCATTTTTATTATTTATTATCAAATCATACACAAAAGTCTACATAAAAAATAGTTTACGTCAATAATGACATTCATAAAAAAGTTTTTTTAAGATCAATAATCAGTAAATGTACTCTCTAATAGTTACTGAGGGCTGCCACAGATAGTACGCGGGATAAAGGAGTTGTTAATTTTAAACTCGTAACTAAAATCAATGTAAAGGTTAGAAAAGGGGGAATAAATGCGATAATTTTAAAAATTGTTGAACAAAAAGCTGTTAATTAATTGATGGCTAATAATAGATATTAATTAAATAATGAGTAATAATAAGCGTATATTTTGACGTAATAACACTTGGAGTTACAGATTAAACGGTTTAATTGTTCTTTAATAGACTATTATTATCTCATTTTAATTACATTAAAACAGTTATTATTTTAGATAAGAAATACTTTAATATAATTTAAAACTTTGCTAAGTTTGATACCCATTAGCTACCCTTTAGCTACCCTTTAGCTACCCTGACTTTTTACCAATAATGCTGAATGAAGTTTGCTTTCTTAAACATAGTAACAAAAAATAACTACTTGATCAGTCAGATAGGTAAAGGTATGCATTGCATAGAGCAACCCCACTGACTCGTGAGTACTTTGGTATCAATGGTAGATAAGGTTGCTTTACAATGAAGTTATTTGAAGTAAACGTATGTTAAAGTGTTTTATTTTGTAATATTTGTTAAGCCATTTGATGAATATTTTTTGTGTAGATATTGTTTGATTGATTTCAAGGCAATCATTGTTTACAGAATAGCATTATTCAAATAAAAGCATTGTTCAAATGCTTGAAATGAGTGCAATAGTAAACATAATGCGAAGAAATTGCAAAATCAATAATAAATAAAAATGTTTTTGTTTGAAATGAATAACTCTATCAATATTTATTGGTTAGTATTGGTTAGTACACCACTTAAAGTGCATGTATACTTTTAAAAATGACAAAGTCTAGGGGAGCAGTAGATACAGCGCACAAGAGATTATTTGATTCAATGAAATGCTGTTGAAAGTGAGCACATCTCTGATTGATCTCTCATTAAAATATCAAATAATTTTAAATACAATTAATACAGAATTGTTTTCAACAATAGTTTATGCGTTAGTAATAAATGATAATCTGTTAAAAATACTTTAATTAATTTAGTAGTCATACAGATATAAAGTATATGTATTTATATTAATAAAATCGGAAAAGAGTTATACATTCCATATCTACAAAATATATCTATAATTGCAATAATTGTATGCAATACACCTGTATTGGCATCTCATGTACGGCACATGTATCTCTTTTATCCGTGCAAGGATAAATACACTCAAACCCGTTTACAGTGGACAGGTCGCTGCAGCATAAAGAGTTGTCAAAAATACAGCAAAGCATAGTCCGGACTATAAGCGGACTATTTTACATGTGATATCTGGATTTTAAAGCTTATTCACTATAACCAGGTTTTAACTAAAAGTTTACTATATGCGGATTCATAATACGCGGGTATGAGTATTTAATAGAAGAAAATTTTTGATTAAACAGATTTGATAAAACGTAAAATTTTATATAAGTTGACAAAACACTTAAAAGAAATCTTATATTTAATAAAACTGTTTTTTGTTGCTTAACATAATTCAATTAGATTTATATTATTTTTAATACTCCTGTGTCTACACAATATCCATTTCATACTGTACTAATACCTCCGAATTTTAATACACTCGATCTCGTCCTAGTGTCCACATGATACCAAAAAATTGGTTTAAAAATGTTATGGATATATACATAAATCAATTATATTTGGGAATATTAAACACTTAAAAATTGTCAAACTTTAGTAATATTAATGAGTGGTTCAAATAATACATATTATTATACATTAAGAGATATTACTAATTATTATTTTTTATATGACTAATCTCTTCTAAACTAAAGTAGTTTTATAGCTATTCTTAAAATTTTGAATTGACAAAAGGCATTACTTGTGGACTTTAGAATGAGAGCGAGTGTACCTACCATTATAAACGCACTACAAAATTTGTAAAGGTAATAATTTTATTGATGGGAATAACTTCTACTCATTATTTTATAGATAGTAATTTCTGGAAATTACTCAAAAACAATTAACTGTTAATTTGGCACTGGGAAGTCAGAAAATAATAAAAATGTCAACTTGACATTGAGGTAGTGGTGTAAAATACTTTACTATTTGTAACAAGTTCAACACTGGTGATAGTTGGTATAAATTTTAATAATTATTTAAGTTTTACAAATAACTTGGTAGATATGTATAAAAAAAATTACTCTTAATATGTTTTAAATATAATTTTTTATTTATTTAATTATTTTCTTTTAAACTTAAATGTTTTAATAGCTATCCTTAAAATTTTTAAGTGTCAAAAGACATTACGTGAAGGCAAGTGAAGGAGATTGAGTGTACTTTACTGTAGTTATGTTGTGGGGGACTGTTATACTAAAGTATAATATTAAAAATAAACATAATTTTTGAACGCAATTTATTATTATTATCAATAAATAGCAAACAACATAACATCACATATGAAAATAAAAATTAGTACTTTTAATACTAAGAAAATGTAATAAATAACAGTTGTTCTATGTATTAAAAAGTAAAGGAATTTAATCCCAAATAAGACAAAAACAAAACTTATATTAAAAATAAAACAAATTAAATCACGTGTCAAAAAATCTAAACAAAACTAAATTAAAAAACAAATTAATAATTAAAAACAAAACCAACAAAGATGTCAACAGAGGAGGACAAAGAAGTGGAGGAAGACTACATGTCGGACACATTCATCGCACCGGGAGTTAAGTAAGTAAATGAAAAAATGTCAAAAATGTGAAATAATTGACCGAAAATTCACTTTTTTTTATTGATAGCGATATTCGTCCGTCACTTCTGTTTACCCACAGATTACGTATAGAACACGAGTCGATGAAAAAGAAGTTGAAAACAGATCCAAAGCCTAAGAGTTATTACAATGAGTTGGAAAAGGAGTTAAGAGAGGAAGCGATGAATAAACCCATAGATAAGAGTAATAAAGGCTTCAAATTATTGGAGAAAATGGGTTTCAATTCCCGAACCAGTGATGAGACGAACGATACAAATGTGGTAAAGAGTCGACCATTTTGTGAGCCAATCAAAATAGAGCTCAAGAATGATAGGAAAGGTTTGGGATGTGTTAAACCGAAGCCGAAAAGTGGTGTAAATTCGGGGAAATTAACCGAAAATAGCGATAAAATCAATGATAAAGTAATTGAAGAAAAGTTTTTGAGTCATAGAAAAAGTCGAAATCAATTGTTTTTATTGGAAAATGACTTTAAAACTGCTCAAAAAATTTGCCGAAATTTAGATTTAGAGTCAGGTATTGACGACAACGCGTTTTTAGCGCAAACTGTTCGCCCGAAATGGTTTTGGCCACCAATTGATGACCAGTCAACCGACGAAGAGGAACACGAGGAGGAAGAAGAAGAAGAGGAAACTGATTGCGAGTCAAGTATTGAAGAAATGTTTAAATCAATTAATGATTACTTAAGAGAGAAATACTTTTTCTGTATTTGGTGTGGAATTCGGTTCAATGACACCAATGATCTCAATGAGAACTGTTTGGGTGACACTAGGGATCAACACTAATAGTGTACTCAATCAGTGATCAAATGTTTTTTGTTTTGTAAAATTCATATCATTTGATATCTTATGTAAAAAAATTAATCTCATTTTCATACCTAAAGCTAAACATTTCCTACCCATTCATTAGTCACTGGTATTTATTGTGAATACGTTTAATAAATTGTTTGGTTTTTATTTATTGTAAATAAGTTTTATTCAGATCTTTATTGAATACATATTTAATGAATAAAATGTTTACAAAACTAAAAACAAAATTAGAGTAAATATAATCATTCATTAATAGATAAATACATGTATTGGTAGTTAATGTGTGGTATTGTGAGAACAGTTTGTTGTTTTGGGAATTAAGTGAACTTTTATTGAGTGACAAATATTTGATATTTACACAAATAGTGATATTTTTTCGTTAAGTAATTAATTATTTTATGTTTAAATCAATTAATAGATTCGGAAACACAGGGAAGTTATGCCTATATGTTGGGGAATAATCATCTGTATCATGAGTAGCACATATACTTTCGCTAATGTCTCGGATAAACTACTTTTGATAGATATCTTACAAAGAATTAGTGAGAAAACAATGGATGAAATTAATCGTAACTTTTTTGCGTTAAATTTTATTCAAAGCACTTCACAAATATTTACTTATATTTACTAAAACTTATTTAATGGACAGGAATTAAACCTACAATAAGTGATTGATATTTATTTTGCAGTTTGTAATAATATTATCGTATAATTCAATATAAATACTGAGATCTGTAAGCAATGGATATTTATAGAGAATAAAAATAGATATTATTTTGTAATTTATTTGCTCACGTGAATCAAAGTAGTATTTCGCAGAGGAGCAAAGCCACCAATAGTGAAGCCAAAGTTGCTCTCACGGGATATTGTTTTAAATAGTAGTAATTCTTTATACTCCGTATCATTTAAGTCATGGACTGAAATACGGTCTAAAATATTATTTATTTTGTTCGACTCCTCGTGTAATAAACCATTGATAAAACAAAGGATCACTAATTTGGTGACCGATGCGATTGATTTAAACGCGTATTCGAGCCATAGTCTCCTCATTGACTGATGTCTATCAATGAGTACATACGACCAAATACTTAACATAATGAGAAACATAGTTTGAGTGATGTCCACTACAATAGCCAGAGATAGAGAATAATCCAAATCTGTTATAGAATCTCGAAATTGTATAAAACGTCTCTTTAATTGAATGATTCGGTTTAGTTTACCAAAGCCTTAGAGATTAAATAAGATTATGTTATAATAAATATTTTAAACAAGCATTGATTCAATGATTATGCTAACTATTAAACACACTTCAAAATTATATGTAATCTTCTGATATAAGTAGAGATTCAGTTTACCGAAACTTAAAGCCACTCAATTAGAGAAAAACGGGTTCTACACAAATGCAATTTTATTCAAATATTTTATCATTTATCCAAAATTAGTTATGCTGAATTACATTTCAATGCTCTATTGTTTTCAATGTCATTTTTTACATTTCTCAATTTTGCTGAACTTTACGCTAGCTAAGTTTTATTTTTAAAATGTCACCTACTTTTAGGGTTGCACTAATTGAAAGAATGAGTTCGCGAGAAAGTTTCTAGAAATATTTTTCAAAAATTTACTCTGGTAATTTCCCTATCGGATGTCCATTATGCAATTTAATACTATAAGCGTCCCATTAAAATTGAATATAATGGACCTCCAACGAGACCAAAGACGTTAGACGTAATTAAAAATCAAATATAATTCTAAACATTTTGAATTTCCAAGTTTAAAATCTGTTCCTCACTTACCTAATTGTAATTTGAGTTCATCTTTAATATTAATCAACACTTTATGGCATTGAAATGTTATAAAACAGGTTAAGAACATAACGATAAAAAAATAATAAAATAACAGATGCTTTATAAATATAAAACCACACATATAGCCAATTCTCTCTTCTTTAAAAGTATTTTTAGTCATAAAACCACGAATAATAAACATTGAGGGCATTGGGATATGGAGTAACCAAATAATAAATAAAATATATTCGTTCGTTTCGAATCGTATTTTGTAATTAATGAGATTTTTGATGAATTCTTCCGAATATTTGTTGAGTAATATTAGGATAAGAATAAAGTGAGTGAATTGAGAGCCATAGAACACATTTGCTGCTAAATATGCTATAATATCATTCGAGTCATATAAAGCTACAAATCTTCTTGAGTTTACCGCATATATAAAAGCTATTATATATATAAAAGGAGATACAAATCGACTAAAATTTCCGAACAATTTTATACATTTATTGATATAAAAATTTCCGTTCAAATCAATTGCAATTCCACCAAAAGTTATACCAATTAAACGATAAAACCAGAGATAAGTATTTATTATTATATAAGAAAATAAATGTGAGCTCATTTTTAATACGAGACACAAAACAAGTAAATATTAGAATTCAAATAACAGAATACAATAGTTATAAATAAGAATAGTTTTATTAACAAATTCTTTATTTATTCTATCGATTATTTATTTTTGTATACCTATTCTTATTGGTATTAAGTATAAATTAAATATTAATATTTGCTTTGTTTTATTTTATTAAATGTTAGAAAATATGATTTATTGAAATTTATGCAAAATTTATGTCACTATTATTGT